>JACXGJ010000128.1:0-173451 GCA_016801105.1 Esox niger | reverse complement strand
TTTGATGTCTGACCATTTCTTTTTTATTTCGGCCACAGTCCGAGGTTGTGAGGCTACAGCATTTACAGCGTCTGCAACCTTTTGCCACTCAAGTGCCTTTTTGGCATTAGTTATGCCCACACTGTGCCCTCCAAACAACATTTTTCTCCTCTTTTCCACCTCGCCAACGATCACTTCTACTTCACATTGAGTGAAGTTAAGTTTTTTTGATTTCCTCTCTATGTTTGCCATAATTTCGCAATCTATGAATATTAACTTGTGGGCGTTTCAAGGACTATTTATGGGCAACTATGGGTGTGACATGAAGCCGCAAAAGCTGCGCTACATTTAGATTTGATTGTGATTTATTAAGGGAAAAATGCGTAGGATGTGCGTGCGCACGGTTTTATAAATCCGAATATTTCTGTGCGTACACACGTCCTATGTTTCATCCGTACGCCATTTCTGACGCAAATCCTACGCAAAGTTTTATAAATGAGGCCCCTGGTCTTTCTTACACAACCTCAACCTTCCGGTTGTCCTCACCTTTACAGGCATCCCAAACAGAATACACATTAGCCCATTGGCTATTTACTGTCGCACTTTAAATTAACATGACTTTCTGTGTACAGATGGTCTTTTTTATTTAAACATAAGGAAGCATACATTCATATACGATGGATAAAAAAAGTCCACACACCCCTGTTGAAATGCCAGGTTTTTGTAATGTAAAAGAATGAGACAAGGATAAACTACATCAGAAATGTTTCCACTTTTAATGTGACCAATAATGTGATCAATCCAATTGAAAATCAAACTGAAATCTTCAAGGGGGAAACATGACAAATAAAATCCTGGTTGGATTTCTAAGTCTGCCCACTTAGAACTCTGAATGTGGCTGTGTTAACCAATTAAATTCAAAGTCATGTTAAATAGAAGTCATTACATACCTGCCGTCATTAAAAGTGACTCTGATTAATCACAAATGAAGTTCAGCTGATTTTCCAGACAAGTTCTTAGTTGCATCTCAGAGCAAAGCCATGGCCCACATATAGCTTCCAAAGCATCAGAGGGATCTCACTGTTGAAATATCAGTCAGGAGAAGGGTACAAAATAATTTCAAAAGCATTTGATATACCATGGAACACAGTGAAGAGAGTCATCAAGTGGAGAAAAAATGGCGCAACAGAGACATTACCAAGAACAGAACGTCCCTCCAAAATGTATGAAAAGATGAGAAGCAAACTGGTCAGGGAGCCTTCCAAGAGGCTACATTAAAAGAGCTGCAGGAATGTTTGGCAAGTACTGGCTGTGCGCATGTGATAATCTCCCGTATTCTTCATATGAATGAGCAATGGGATAGGGTGGCAAGACGGAAGCCTTTCCTTACAAAAAGAAACATCCAAGCATTTTGCAAAAACAAACATCAAGTCTCCCAGAAGCACGTGGGAAAATGTATTATGGTCTGATGAAACCAAGGTTGAACTTTCTGGACATAATTCCAAAAGGTATGTTTGGCGATTGACCTCATCCATCCTCCCCTCCATACGGTGCAGTCATCCTGTCCCCTTTGCAGAAAAGCATCCTCAAAGAATGATGTTTCCACCTCCATGCTTCACGATTGGGATGGTGTTCTTGGGGTTGTACTCATGCTTCTTCTTCCTCCAAACACAGCGAGTGGAGTTTAGTCCAAAAAGCTCTATTTGTCTCATCAGACCACATGACCTTCTCCCATTCCTCCTCTGGATCATCCAGATGGTCATTAGCAAACTTCAGACGGGCCTGGACATGTGCTGACTTGAGCAGGGGGACCTTGCGTACTCTGCAGGATTTTAATCCAATACGGCGTAGTATTACTAATGTTTTTCTTTGATACGGTGGTCCCGGCTCTCTTCAGGTCATTGACCAGGTCATCTTGAACTTCTTCCATTTTCTAATTATTGCGCCAACAGTTGTTGCCTTCTCACCAAGCTCCTTGCCTATTGTCCCAGCCTGGTGCAGGTGTACAATTTTATCCCTGATGTCCTTACACAGCTCTCTGGTCTTGGCCATTGTGGAGAGGTTGGAGTCTGTTTGATTGAGTGTGTGGACAGGTGTCTTTTATACAGGTAACAAGTTCAAACAGTTGCAGTTAATACAGGTAATGAGTGGAGAACAGGAGGTCTTAAAGAAAAACTAACAGGTCTGTAAGAGCTGGGATTCTTACTGGTTGGTAGGTGATCAAATACTTACGTCATGCAATAAAATGCTAATTAATTATTTAAAAATCGTGCAATGTGTTTTTCTGGATTTGTTTTAGATTCCGTCTCTCACAGTTGAAGTGTACCTATGATAAATTACAGACCTCTACATTGTTTGTAAGTAGGAAAACCTGCAAAATCAGCAGTGTATCAAATACTTGTTCTTACCACTGTACGTTATAGGTCACATTAAATGTGGAAAAAGTTCTAACATGATTTATCTTTGTCTATTTTCCATCACAAGCGCCTGGCATTTTAACAGGGGTATGTAGACTTTTTATATATACATTACTTCAACAATATTTGCCAGTTTTTTTCACCCTGTTTTCCAATTAAACAGCCCATTCCACTTAGCGTTGGTACCCAAATAGTACCCAGGCGCTCACCCCCCCACTGAATGCATGACGTCAGTGGATGAATGCGCAATACGCCCAGATGAATGATCAGACCTTGGTTGAATTTGAATGAACTTACAAATGAAAGATTTCCATGACCATTCAAAAACCTAATTAGCCTATTACTGAAATATAATACACAAGGTATAGGCTACTTTTCATACGTCAACATTTTCAATAGGAGATTCAGCTTATTGTGTAGGCTCATTCATCTGATGTTAATCTGCAACTGTACTAGGCTAAATTAATTTCTCATGAACGAAATACCAATGATATTCTTTACCAGTAACCAATTACAAATTCAACAAAGGTATTACAAATCACTGTTTTTATTTTAGGATGAAAAGGGAAACTAAATGGCACACACATCCTATTATCTCTCTTTGAATTGTCTGTGCTTATTTTACTGAAAATATTTGATTCTACAAATGCATTAGGCTACATAATTATTTACAAAACAAATTAGCAAAGATGTTATTTTTATAGACTATCTTAAGTTCCGGTCTAGCCGGTCCTTAAGATAGACGTCACAATGCATTTAAGTTCCATCGAAGTTGAAACATGTACATTTTTGTACTGAGGTTAAATTGTTGTTTGTTTTTGTTTGAGCTTGTGGTTATGGTTCGCTGCCTTTTCCACTTGAGGGACTTGTGCGACTTTTTAAATGTTTTATTGAATAACAATACCAGACAGCCACGTGTCACATCACTGCTCAACTTTTGACTGGCCAACAGCATGTGCAAAGAGCTGCAACATAGTAATTTGTGAATGTGCCAGATAACCAAACTACTGCAGGATTATTTATTTTCAATCTCAATTATATTTTGCAGAGGCTGTGACTTGCAAGTTTTATTTGTCTGACTTGACAAATAATGATGGCTCATCGGGCCTTCATTATTGTCGAGACATGTTCACCCAAATATACATTTAGGCTGCTTAAAAATGTATCAAATAGGAGTAAAGAGGAATGCTTTTTGGGCTACCCAGAAGAATAGTAAAACAAAATGTGTGTGTGTGTGGTACCTGCGCTTTGCCTAATGTGCAAAGGGTCTCGAGTAGTTTGTGCTGTAGGAGGTACTCCATACAGGGGCCTGTCTCCTCTGGCCCTTGTTGGCCCTCCTCGTAAACTAAAATATCCAGCATCTGCTTCAGTCGCCATGGGATGTCTGTCTGTTTTACAGGCCTTGTTTCATCTGGAAAAACATCACAGTTGAGTGCACTCTCAACATGGGCCTGTATTAAAACATGCAGAATATTTCTGCAGTAGTGAAAGGAAATACACGTTAGTGGTGGGTATTGGCAAGTACCTTGCGATACAATATACAGTGGTGTGAAAAAGAGTGTCCCCTTCCTGATTTCTTATTTGTTTGCCTCACATAAACGTTTCAGATCATCAAACTAATTTAAATATTAGTTAAAGATAACACAATAATACTTGTGTTTTCTTTGACTAATATTTGAATTTGTTTGATGATCTTAAACATATACATGTGACAAAAATAAGAAATCAGGTAGGGGGCATACAATTTTCACACCACTATATATCACAATACACGTTATGATTCAATACATCACGATTCATCACGATATCACAACTGATTCATGATACGTACCGAAGTACTAAAGAAAAACTCATAATATTAGGCTATTTACTTGAAAGGACAATCTTTAGCTAATCCCCATGAGCATCCCCTAATAGAAACAAGAAACCATGCAAGCCTAGATCAGCCGGCCTGCAATAAAAAGTGCTGACCTCTTGAGATTCCAACCCGGGTAGCCCACGTGGAAGGCTGTGTCGTTAACTAATACACCACAGAGCTGTACATTTGATGGGTGTCAGTATATCATTTCATGCACACCTGTCACTTTTACATTGCAGTACGGTTGTACAGTTGTATAGTTATTATTATCGATGCATGTTTTTTGTATAGTTTTATTATTGATTGTTCGTGTTATCTTGTTATTTTTATATTATAAATTACTGTTACTTTTTTTACTTTTAACTGCACTGTCGGGAGTAGGAAAACCAAGCATTTAATTGCCATAACTTGTTATTGCAAATGAAAAATAACCCCTTTTGAACCTTTGAATCATGGGAGAGGTGAGCAGAGCGGATAAACTGCACAATGTTTAATATTTCAAAATTGCCCAGATATACGTGAACTAGCTTCAGACCTAGTTTCCTTTTAATGTATTTGTCAATAAGTTAATCTGCGGCCCCCTGATGACAGCGGCTCCCTGATATACCAGTACATCATGTGTAGCCCCCACCCCCATCCAAGTTGCACATCCCTGCATAAGAACATATTTATTTATTTCATGTCATAATAATGTACTTTTTTCTTTAATTCATGAATGACAATGATACAGTAACTATCAATAAAGGTGACAAATAACTAACATTTTCGTCAAGTGAAAAGACGAGAGAATCGTGAAATGTACCAGAAATAGTCGCAATACTTTGTAACCGTTGTTTTATTGCAGCCCACACATAAAATTAATGCCGCTGCTCTCAACAGATTCGAACTTAGGTCGCAATATAACCGTAAACTTTTTTATTTCAGACTTACCATAATGTAGATACAGAAGGTTTTAGCCAGCGAAGTTTGTCTATGCGGTATAATTCATATTGCGTACTTCGCTTTGCCTGGTGAGGAGAGCCGAACACAGGACCTATAGTTTGCAGGTCCACTGTGCTAACCACTACACAATTCAACAAGGGGTACTCAGTCAGTCAGTCACACAGTCACTCAGTCAGAGACATTCGCTCTTAGCCGGCTCCACTTACACGGAGCTTGTCTGCTTGTCTATAAAGTTATCACCATAGGGTTGCTGTTGTCATTTAGGAGATATTACCAATATTTCACAGCATGAAGTATGGACAACACAAAACTTATAGCCACAGTTTATTTCATACTCACATCGACATTATTATCGCTTTCAAAGAGCAAGGACGTTTGTAACCTCTTTCACCAAACAACACAGAAACAATATCTTCTAACTTAAGAAGTAATGGCCGCTTTGGCGCTATCATTTTGATTAAGGAAATTAATAAAACAGAAAAAAGTCAAATGACAGCATACCCTTTTCGGGTTGCTCATTAATGATGACATCCATGAAATACAGTAACAGGCTTTTATCAGTTAGATTGCGGGATGTATACACACCTATTTTTGTTAAAAAACATGCCTGTTCAGCGACCGCTACAGTAGTTTAAATGACCTTCTGTCGACAACATAATAAATAAACATCAATTCTAAAGATCTAAATATCAATACAATATGGTGAATGCAAGAATCACGAGTTTACATTAAATTATTGTATCGGTACAGCACTAATACACATACAGGTAAGCGCCAAAATAAAGGCCACACCAACAGTGTCTTACTTTGGGGAAGTACAACCACAAGCCATCAAAAACCGATTCTGGAGCTATATCCGGTGAAGAAACAATAATTTGGTATTTTGTTGATGTAAAACACTGTCTCTGACGCAGCTGCTGAACCTCTCATAAGCGTTCGTCCTGGCTTGAAATCTGGTGACTGGGCTGGCAAAGGAATATCATGATACAGCAGAATGAGCAGTCTTTGCCAAAGAGGCATCTGCTCTGTGGCAAATTGTTGGGATCCAACAATTACCACTCTTTCAGTCCATGATCACCACAAGATTGGCCTGCCCTAATGTTTTAAATACTGAACGACAATATAGATGCAATATGTTAAGTGTTGTTCCCAAGTGAGTGGAGACTAGTACAACATTTTCCTTTGGGAATCAACATTCTTCACCATAATGAATACACCACTACTTTCAACTTCCCATCCCTTATTTATTCTGGTAGTTACCTGTACATTCTGCGGCTGATATGTTTTTCTTACAGTGCAAAATAAGTGGGTCAGGCAGGTTTACTTGGATTAGTGGTAGAACTGTATTATTCAGTAGTTTATCAGTTACAAAAACTCTTAGTCTTACCAGTAGTTTCAATGTAATAATTGGTGATCCCTTTCCAGTGTTCCACAAAAGAGTCCAATAAATTTATTGATGGCTCCCTCTAGAAATGTAAGAATAAAAACATTTGATGTGTCAATGCAATGTAATATGATAGAGCGGGTATTTAATATAAATGTAAATCATGACATGTAATATTAATCAAATCTTGTGTTTCCCCAAGTCAACGGATATTCACTTGTCGACATTCTTGTGTTTCGTAGCATATACTGTAGGTGGAGACGAAATACAAACCTACCTACGCTAAGGTATCCGGGCTCAGATAATTGTCACTCGATATAAACTAACATGTTAAAAAAAACGTATTTTCAGGTGATGCCATTCTGATGGCGAACTAAGCACATTGCCAAAACAATTACTTAATTGCGGACTATGCTTCGCGTAAACGTTATCAATGTTTCCTCGTTTTTTATGTATCCTCGTATCGCTCCACTTTTTAAAATGTAAATGTCAAAAATGTGAATATATTATTAATATACATATATCTTTTGGAATAATATGCCATATTATTTCTCATGCAAGGTAATCAGACTAGCTAGCTACATTTATGAGGCACAGTAGCGGAAGTGTAGTGTGTACAAAATACGTAGTTAGCAACAAATAGGTAGACAGCCTTGGACTTGTCAAGAAGTATTACTTACTGTCTCCAACGCTTGTTGAAAGAGATTTGTCAGTTTACTGAACATGTCCATTATTTTCGTCGAATTTATTAATAATCCCACTATTCAACAGTTTCCATTTTGCCAACACCTTGCTAGGCTAGCCGGATGAAATGCGATAGCAGAACCATGTTGTTGTCTCGTCACTCATTGGCTGGCTTTGGCGAACCTTAGGTAAGGCAAGGATTCAGGATTAGTCGCGAAAGTGGAATTTGCGTGTCTCCTTCAAAGTAAAAGTAACCTTTGGAAAGGGTCCTATTAGATAAAAATACTAATACCACAATGTCGCAATTTTGCATGTCCTTAGCAAGCCTCAAGTCCTAACCATAGATTTGAATCACGTCCCAAGTAATAATGGTAATGTATCATGCAGTGGCTGTTTTAGAGATTTTGGGGCCCTAGGCAGAGACTGGTTGTGACCCCAACACCAATCAAGGGTCAGTCTGCGCCTGCGGCAGGGAAGATCTGCCCAGAGAAAATCCATCCGTATAGAACACCCTCCACCTCTTAGTTGGTTCCTCAAAGCTAGCAAAGCCTGTTTTTTGTTATGCACCAACTTGCATCAAACATTTTGAAAATCCAATCATGTCTTGCCTTTAATTTTACTGTGAAAACATGGATATAGATATAGGGCGATTTGATGAGATATGTAAGAAAAAAGAAAAAATGACAGGTAATAAACTGAGTAATCTTAACGAAGTGATGGAATTCAAACTGAGTGACCCCTGGCTGGGTTAGTAGCAAAACCTTTTTTATTTTGTTTAGTTTTTTGTAATTCAAGTAGTGCACAGTCGATATGATAGTCTTTTTGAGTTTGCAGGTGTTTCTCTTGACTTTGGTAGGTTTTTATGAGTTTGGGAAGGTAAAATTGGAAAGGGGCACTGTTACTGGCAGTGTAAGATTAACTCATATTGTAACAAAGAAATTGGAATACAAGGAGAGACGTGCAGTAACATAGTAAATTAATAATAAAATAATAAAAAAATCTGACATTAAGATAGATAACCATATTGGGTGTAAGAGTGCACGTATCCATACGATTCAGTACAGGATATTCGGTTTGGTACGTGTTGTGATCCGAATCAATATGGTCTAATTTTAACAACACATTACTTATTTGTTAGCCTAACTAAAATTCGGTACTCTTACTTTCCTCCTGGAGATGGATCTTGGAACTGTATCTTAGCAATTGAAGTAAACTTGCACATGTGCTCGAGCTTTGTAAATAAATATGACAAATGCAAATGACAAGCCAAACCCATGTGCATTCTTTTGTTTGGGCATATTGGCCAATTAGCCACTATTTAACATGTTTATAACTTCATAATAAATTAAAAGAATTGTTATGTTTTGCATGTCTTTTTTCCAATGTACCCCTAATAGCCAATAGCGCATTAGATATGCAATCTGCGCTGTCGATAAACAATTTAAGCTGGCAATGTTAACTGGACATGTAAATGAACACAATTCTTTCACTCAGTTGTTTTGGTTGTAACTGCAAGCCAACAGTAGTCCAAAACAATGATAAGGGGGTTTAAAGGAGACTGACTAATCAGACAGGTTCTGGAGGAAGCCTGTCGCAACCTGTGACTCTCCTGACTCGACAGGGACTGTTGTGGTGGTGGCATTTGTTTGTACAGTGAGGTTGGGAGAAAAAGGAGGTAAAATATAAAAAAAATTAAGAAAATAACAATAATAATATGTCAAACTCAGAACATTATTCTTATTTGCATATTGTTTACTATTTGTTTATTCTGATATTTGTCCAGTTACAAACTGTACTTCCTTGAAGTATATGTTGGTGACAAGTGTGGAAATGTTTTCAAGCCAAAGAGTAATGCAGAGGCCTTGATGGACAGAAGGTGGAATTTGAGGACCCTTATTGTGGACACTACAATGTGTTGCAGTTTACCTCTGCAGTGGGCATACTCAGACCCATTCCAGATGTTTATGGATGAAAACGAAAATGGACTGTGTGATTCAGGTATAGAGTCAAGTTGGACTTGACTCTGAGATTTTAAATAACTCACTACCCGTTTTCAGATGCCACAGCTCTTGCGATTTTGTACTCTAAAGAATATAAACCCTTGGAAGTTAAGCTGTAAGGACCCTAGGACCCTAGCTGTAAGAAATGACCAACCAATGTGAAGAGGAGTTGGGAAATTTTATGACATCAACATCCTCTTCCACTATTTTGTCTGTATTTAATTCCAAGTTATTTTGACTGCAGTAGGTATACATAACTAATTTTCCAATTGCTTTTCTGTTCAATCAATTTTGACACTACAGCTACCTTTGGTGTATTCTATTGTTATGTCGCCTGCACATTAAGAATGGGAATATGCTGTCACAGTTGAAGGAAGGCAGGACAAGAGGAGCAGAGGTATAGCAGGGTAACATCAGTTTAACTGTAACAACAAAACAACAAAAGGACAGACAAACTGAAAAACTAATGCACAACACATCTGGCACAAACAATGATCCAGAACAGGAAGAGAAAATAGGCTAACTTAAATAGGGTCCCCAATTAGAGTCAACGCGGGTGCCTAGAGGCACCTCTGAAGTCCGGCTCTGACTGTGGTCCCCAGGCCCATAGAGGTCTAAGGGGCATACCCTTGACAAGGAAGGTCAGTAAACAAAATGCAAGTGGTTTTAGATATACATGGCATCTGGATTGGATGCTATTAAAATAGATAATGTGAATTAGCGAATAGAGTTGTAACAATGCATGACATTTTAAAATGAAATGCAGATAATGAATTTGGAATAAATAACAGGTGTATCTTTCTTTAGAGGTAAACCAACACAACACACTTGTTTGTAGATCTCTAATTTATATGGACATTGAGCTATTAAAATAGAGTTTAGAATGATAGCTTGCTGTAAATTCACTGAAATCAACAATTGCAAAACTAATGGGCATACTCTTGACACAGGAGGTCAGTGAACAAAATGCAAGTTGTTTTAGAGGTACATGTAATCTGCATAGGAAGCACTGAAACTGAAAAAAGTTGATGTGAATTAGCTAATTGAGTTCGAATAACAAAAGTGTAGTTAGTAAATACAGAGAATTGTTTTGGGAAAAATAAGAGGTGTACCTTTAAGAGGAAATGTAATTGAACACCCCACATGTGTTTGTAGATTTGTAGCTCAACAGTAGGGGTTTTGTATCACTCATTTATAAAACAGTGATTTCTGCTGTTACCAGGCCATAGGTACAATCATGTTCCCTAAACCCATGTAATGTGCACAGTATTGCAACCAAGACAGAAAAGCCAATGGCAATAACTAACAGTCACATCTAAAGACACTAGTTATCTAGCTATCTAAAGCCAACTTTCCCCAGGTCATGAAGGTGACAGACACTACATTTAATACAGAACGTTCTGCACAACAACTGCAACCAGTTTATTTATGTGGACACAGGCTGTTAGCATACAACTAAGAGCAAACTCGACAATCTAGCTACTTGATTATAAAATGATTATAGCCAATTGCAGTAACCATCAAGCTAGCGTGCTAACCAGCTGTAGTTAGATAAAAGTTGCTGCCGTTCAATGTAGAACTTCAGAAAGAAAATGTCATTTTAGCTTCATTACTAACATCTACTTAGTAATACACAGCACTAAAACAATCTTACTACATGTTGTAAGCCAAAGTCATACAAAAATGTCCAACATACTTACAGATCGTGCAGTTTGGCAAGCAGTTTAACTTGACGCCGTTCTTGTTTTTCCGTTTTTCAAAGTTGTTCTCCTGAACGATTGTTTGAAATCAGCCATGCGAATGATGTAAAATCTAAATAAGGAACTGAAACCAAACAGACGTTAATAACGGCGTTCAGTATCACTGAACGCGGTAAGTTACGGCGCTTATTAACATCAACAACGCCGTTGCAAACGCCGTACACAGCAGGGAGAACGGCGTAAATAACGGCGCTTATTGCAGCACTGGGACGGCGTCGCAAACGCCGTTTACAACAGAGAAAACGACGTTTTAGACGGCGGTTTACTGGGCGAACGGCATTCTTTGCGTGTCATTGGACGACGTCAGACGCTGTAATGAGTCATGTTTTTGACGCACTTGGCCTTCCATAGTATACATTTATACACGGTTGCATACCCGTATTATGCGTAGTATGTAGCTTTTTTAATTCACTTTTCACATGCCATATTATGTCTCTTACTGAGTGCCTGCGTGCTTGTGTGTATGAGTAACCCGATGTTAAAAAGCTTAGTGATTAGAGATGTGGGCTGCCATGTGGGCAACCCGTTTTTGATTCTCACCTTCGTCCGAACAATATATTCATTAGAATTTATTCAGGATAAACAAAAACGTTGCTGGCTACAAACTTCAGTAGCTATGTTACAATAAGCCCATAATAAAACTGTTTATAGTAATATTGCAACTATTTCTGGTTAATATTTGATGTATCCTCCATGTACGTTTTGCTTTCCTACATTCTCTTTTCAGTGCGCTTACCATCATGGTGGTTTTCCATGGTGATTTCTGTTTGCCATGGTTTTCTTTACTTTTACAGGTGCCACATGATCCATGACCACGCCCACCAATGGGGGGGACAAACGGGTCTGTTGTCCCGGGCCTATAAAATAAGCCTATTTGTGGAATAAATGTCCTATTTGGGATACATGAAACTTTTATTCCTAATTGTGTTTGAAATAGTGGTCAAGAACCCCCACTCCATCACAAAAATGGTTTGGCCACTGATCAAAATTTGATTTGATGTTCAGTATGCTCAAAATGTCCGGTCAGCACAAGTCCGGTGTTCAGAAAAGGAAAGAAAAGAGAAGAGAAGAGAAAAAGAAAATAGAGGCCTTAGAGATTTTTCAAACAAATATTTTTAAAAAGATGGTGACGGTGTAGCTGGAACTAGTAGAGCAAGGTTAGAAATAGCGCAGCCAACATTTACCAATCTTCTACTGTAACCTAATAGGCCAGCTCTAATGTTAACGTCCATTAGATTGTATTAATGCCTGACACAACACGTTATCTTTGACTGAAACAGTTGAGTTTGGTAGCTCCGCCAGAGAGGATGAGACAGAGGAGAGAGATCCAGCTGCAGTCAGGTGACAGAGAGAGTGATGCGGGAGGGGTCTGCTGCCCCGCAATGGAGGGACAGATTCAGGCTACCAGTGAGAGAGAAGAGAGAGTCACAGTGGAGCAGAAGGGGAGTCTGAGCAGGATGGATCAAAGATTGATCACACACTTAATTGCAGCAATCCTGCATTATGGCCAACTAGAATGATCATACTCTGATAGAGTGAACCTTGTATGTGTTGGCAAAACAAACGCCTTTCTCAGAGAGGGGAAAGGAATTGCCAGCAGATGCAGAGGGCAGGGAATTCACAAACTATCGGACATATTCCAAATCCCAAAATGGAAGGAAAAAAAATTATAGGGACAGGATAGTACATAGCAGCTCAAAAAATGCCCTATTTTGCCTACCATCCTTGCAGTTCTCCTGTGAAGCAGAGAAAAACTAGTGCACTAAATTCCACAGATGGGATGAAAATATTTAATATAAAATACAGAAAGCTTTATGAGAGATTTTCAGAACATGAAAGAAACTGTGCACACAAACATTGTTATTGGAAATGGAAGAACCTGCAACATTCTGTCCTACAGACTTCTGGAATTGACTGCCAACAACAAAAATTGATGGAGAGGGAAATCAAAAAAACAAAGCACTACTGAAGCGGGTGCTGGATGTAACACTGTACTTAGCCTTCAGGAATCTGCCATTCAGGGGCAGCACAAATACACTAGATGAGTCAGACAATGGACATTTTCTTGGCATAATTGAGCTGTTGGCAAAGTATGACAGTATCCTAAATGACCATTTACAAAACACTAGAGAGCACTGGCAACAGGGAATTTTGGGTTGTTCTCTGCACAGCTTGTCTGACACACGATGGAGTGCACGGATAGAGGCAGTGCACCCAGTGGCAAAACATTTGCCCAGTGTGATCCAGGCATTAAACAAATTTATCGCTACAGGTAACCTCTCCAGTGAAGCCAAAGCTGAATCATAGGGTCTAAATACCTACAGTGGGGCAAAAAAGTATTTAGTCAGCCACCAATTGTGCAAGTTCTCCCATTTAAAAAGATGAGAGAGGCCTGTAATTTTCATCATAGGTACACTTCAACTATGAGAGACAAAATGAGAAAACAAAATCCACAGAATCACATTGTAGGATTTTTTATGAATTTATTGGTAAATTCCTTGGTAAAATAAGTATTTGGTCACCTACAAACAAGCAAGATGTCTGGCTCTCACAGACCTGTAACTTCTTCTTTAAGAGGCTCCTCTGTCCTCTACTCGTTAACTGCATTAATGGCACCTCTTTGAACTTGTTATCAGTATAAAAGACACCCGTCCACAACCTCAAAAAGTCACACTCCAAACTTCACTATGGCTAAGACCCAAGAGCTGTCAAAGGACACAATAAAATGCAAATTCATTATTTAAAAGTCATACAATGTGATTCTTTGGATATTTTTTTTATTTCGTATCTCACAGTTGAAGTGTACCTATGGTAAAAATTACATACCTCTACATGCTTTGTATGTAGGAAAACCTGCAAAATCAGCAGTGTATCAAATATTTGTCCTCCCCACTGTACATAACGTCTTTGGGGCTGCTGCCATGAGAAACATGGGGAAGTGTGGGAAACCATCTGAGTATGAGAGGGGTTCGGTCTGAAACAAATAATTTATTAGAAGGCATGATTTAATTTGATTATAATTTTGAGTAACACAATCAGCAACAGGTTCAGATAAAAATATTTTAAAACAATATATTATTATAAATTTCTTTAATTTATTCTGGATTTTCACAGGCCTTCAGGGGCCATAGGCGGCTGCCTACCTTGCCTAATGGTAGCGGCTGTCACTTGCATCTTGTAAAATCTAATGGTGCTCAGCACAGAGTTATGTCAATAGTTGAATATGACGCCTATATTTACTGTCTGTTTTATTTATACTGCAAGCCAATATTTTAGGATGAAGTCATTTTAGCTAGATTACTGGTCATACTGCAGAGCAATTATTATATTTTTTAAAATGTCAATGTTTGAGATTGTTGTGTTTGAACTAGGGATTTCAAAACTACATTTAGCTAATTTTAGCCACTACTTCCAATACCACACCCTCAGAGATGTAAAAAGTCCTAAGTACTTTGCTGCGTTCACCAGTTTTGGGACAATTTTCATTGAGACCTTAATGAGCTGGTAAAGGCAGTTAATAAATAACCAGTTTAATGGAATTAAAAGGGAAAAGTGAACAAGAAACCAGGCAAGCCTAGTTTTGTCGGCCTGCAATAGAAAGTGTTGCCCTCCCAATAATAACTGTATGGCGTTCGCCACTGGCTGTTTTAACAGCATATTAGCCAGTGATAGGCTTTCTAGTATCTACTAACTTCCTATGAACAATCATGAATGAGACTGAAGATGAACTTTTCCATGCGAGAAACAGTTGCAATATAACCGTAAACAGTTTTAGTTAAGGCTTACTGTAACATTGCGTCTGTACATTGTAGCCAGCAAATGTGTTTGTCTTTCCTGACCCAAAATGCATACATGGATGGGTACTTGGAAAACCCACCAGAAATGCTCGCAATATAATCGTAAACTGTTTTATTTCAGGCTTACTATAATGTAGACACGGAAGGTTTCAGCCAGCAAGGTTTTTGTCTATATGGAATAATTCTTAATGCGTACTTTGCTTTTCCTGTGAGAAGATACAAACATTACAGGTCCGTTTCTCTAACCACTAACCACTGATTAACAAGGGGTAGTCAGTCAGTCAGTCACATTCACTATTCTTGGCTGTCTCCGCTTAAGCGGTCCGGCAAAAATTATAATTTACAGTCAGTGGTTATTATTTAACTCAGTTTACCTGGTCATTTAATGAGAATCTTCCCAAAACTTGTCAACACTGCAGAGTAGTTTGCAATACACTGCATTGCCAGTCTTTGATTATTAGACAATCTACACTATATATTATCTTACCTTTTTTATGCTGGATGTTTAAATTCACAAATTGTTTATCTGACAGTAAACTAAACACATAAATTGTCAAACAGTGAGCTGTTATTCAGATTTATTTATCAAGGTGTTATTACTATCCATCAAGATTTCATGAAAAATAATAAACTTTTCTTCAACAAAATATTGCTGCTATATGCACAATTCATACCCCAAAACAATTTCCTCTAACACTAAATACATTAAAAAAATGCAAAAATGCGAACAATTAGTGTTTTATTACCACAGTTATTAGTTTACAGCAATTTTTAGGCCAACCAAAATGTAACACAAAAATTAAAAAACAATACTTGAAATGTATTACAAAATATTTCATAAAGGTAAAACCTCTCAGTGATACAAAGCAAAATGTAATGATACAAAAAAGAAAATGATGATGTAATCTTATTTTCATGTTGTAGACTGCAGTTTAAATCAAAACACAGAAGTGTATAGGGTGAACATGGCATAATTTTATATCTATGTACATACATGTGTTTTTCCTGATTTTAACATTGTATATTTATTGTAACTCAAGTGGTGATAACAGTGCAAAGTCAAGTTTTGAGAATATTAATACATACATAGACAAAATTAGACAATACATATTGTGCTTTAAAAAAAAGGACAAATGTTGCACCTCAAAGAGACAACCCTGAATTCTTGAGTCAGTCCAAAGATTTTCAACAGAATTATATTTATCATATTTCCCATTAAAAAAGTGTTTTGTAGAGCAGGGGAAATCAGGTGGAAGACCCCCGGCAAATTATGTGATGTATTAATAAAAAATACAAACCTTAGTGCATGATCCACATGCACGATTAATATGTTTTTCAGTGCAATATATATACATCTACTAATACAAATCAGGCAATATATGCAAGGTATTTGTTATTGTAACCACCAGTATCAAGTTGAGGCCTTTGTCTCCCACTCCTACAAAATTAAACAAACATTTTTTATCTGACACATTAAATTGAAAAATTATTTTTGTTGAACAATTTGACTTACATGTCCATTTAATGGTGTTGATATAACAGTATCACTGAAAGATGCTGAGAATGGATTACATCTGTTTTTCTCTACATTAATAGATTTGTCTTACCTTCTTTCTCTGAAACACTTTGCCGTGCTCAATAAAGAGGGCAGATGGTGCCCTTTTCAATGAGTTTTTAGCTGAGGCAGTCCTACGCAGTAGTGGAGTGAAGAAACCACCCTTTGGAGACAAATTCAAATAATGAACAACATTGTGCTTTTCCACAATCCGACCTAATAAATGATTGCACTTATAACACTTTTCCACCACTGTAGGGGGAACTCTTTTTGGCCCGAAACAATTTCACTTTATGAGAAGAATCATACGGTCAGCTCCTATTTTGACTTCATATCAGTGTCACAGTGACATAGCCAAAAGGAGCGAAAGCACACACTCTGACACAATTATGTACTTATATGGAGAGCAAAGATCTGTTTTTCCTGGCTGAAGCTTACCAATCTCTGATATGCAGCTTATGATAAGATTTACTTGTGTCAAACAACTTTGCTAGGCTCAAGAAATATTTCAAGCTTCACAGGAAGAGGTTATTTAAAAGGTAATGATAACGAGGACCTCATCTTTGAACTGGCCATTCAGGTCATTAATGGTAAATGATGTGCCCTGTAGTTGCTTCTAAACAGAAATGTTTACAGACAAGAGGCAAGGAAATTTCAAGACACACTGTTAGAAATGTAAAAAAATAAATGTTTTTAACCTTTAACTGGATAAAACATGCAATGTTTCCTTGTTTGTTTCTTTCCTTGATTTATTAATGAGTCGCCCCACATATTTGACCATGTTAACTCATGTCACACTAAGCCCTTTATGTTTCCAGTATAAAACATGTGGGTTGTGTTTAGCATTCCAAACAGCAAGTGGCAGCATTGTGCCATGAAATATCTCTGTAGGCTATCTGCACCCGTCTGCATAAAGCTTTTCCAAGGAAAGCTGGTCAAATTTAGATCATTATGAATACCACTATTTTGAAATGAGGGGCCTGATCCTAGATTAGCACTTCTACTCTGAGACATTATAAAAAATGCCATCTAACCATAAAGACATCTGTATACTATTTAGTATAATATACAGTTCTTTCCTACTTTGTGGCGCCCTTATTGTTCACATGAGACCATGAGATATTTCCACCCTGTTAGGGACACTGTTTGGTCAAGATATCTGTATGTTAGTATATTAGAAAATATGCATTCAGTATGATGATTTGTTAAATTATGATAGGAAAATACCAACCTAACAGGAAGTATTGAAGCACAACAGAGTGGACAGCAATACCATCCACTGTAATTTTACATAAAATGTGAATAAACAGACATTTATTACCTGTAGTTTCCTATTATCCTATTGCTTATTATTCCTATTGCTAATGTGTTTGCTGAATAAGTTCATAATTTTAAAAGAAAACCACTAGGCTGTAAAACTGGTCATCTTTAGACTAGTTCAGTATCTGAAGCATCAACAAATGTGGGTTTGATTACAGGCTATAAATGACGAGAAACAAATAACTTTCTTCTGAAACTCATCAGTCTATTCTTGTTGAGAACAATGTATTTGTCCTATTGTTTAGTTGTGCACCGGGGTCTCCCCTTCCTCTTTATATTCTGGTCAGAGCCAGATTACACTGTTCTGAGAAGGGAGTAGTACACAACGTTATACAAGATCTTCAGTTTCTTGGCAATTTCTCACATGGAATATCCTTCATTTTTCCTAACAAGTATAGACTGACGAAAGTTTTGTTTGTGTCAATTTTGAGCCTGTAATCAAACCCATGGTTACTGATGCTGCAGATAGTTAACTAGTCTAAAGAAGGCTAGTCTTACTGAGAAATGTAGTTGTTTCTTGAAAAAGATATGCCCACTTTGAATTTGATGCCAGCAACATGTTTCAAAAGAGCTGGGACATGGGCAACAAGACTGGTTAAGTTCGGTAATGCTAGAAGAAAACCTGGTGGAACATCTCAGAACTAATTAAGTTAATTGGCCAAAGGTCAGTTACATGATTGGGTATAAAAAGAACATCCCAAAGAGAATGAATCTTTCAGAGAAGTAATGATGGGGAGGGGTTCACCACTCTGTGAAAGACGTTCCGGGCAAATAGTTAATCAGTTTAAGAATAACATTTCTCAATGTAAAATTGCAGAGTTTGGGGATCTCATCATCTACTGTACATAATATCAGTAAAAGATTCATCTCTGTACGCATGGGACAAGGCCAAAAACCTTTTGGATGGCCGTGATGGCCGTGATCTTCGGCCCTCACAGCATGGAAAACTCACTTGATTGTGTAATGGCCATCGCTGCATGGGGTTAAGAACACTTCTGAAATCCATTGTCTGTGTACAATTTGTCACTGCGTCCACAAATGCAAGTTAAATCTCTACCATGCAAAGAAGAAACCATATACAAACAAGATCCAGAAACACCGCTACATTGTCTGGGCCTGAGCTCATTTTAAATGGACTGAGGTGAAGTGGAAAACTGTCCTGTGGTCTGACACATCAACATTTGAAATTAATTTAGGCAATCATGGACAGCGCATCCTCTGGAAGAGAGGGACCATCAGGCTTGTTATCAGTGCACAGTGCAAAAGCCAGAATCCATGATAGTTTGGGGGAACATTAGTGCACATGGCATGGTTGACAGAAAAGAGTATGCAGGCCTATGAAGGCACAATTAATGCGAAAACAGTATATACAGGTTTTGGAGCAACATATGCAGCGATCCAGAATATGTATTTTTCAGGGATGGCCTTGCGTATTTTAGCAAGACAATTCCAAACATATTGTATTTCCAACATTAACAATGTCTTCACTTAATTTCTGATCAATTTGATGTGATTTTCTTTAGAAAATAAGAAAATGTATTCCTAAAAGGCCATGGCTCTGAGTGAGCAGCATTGAGTTAGAATTTGAACTTCACCAGAAACTCACTATTAATTTGTATATTTCATAATACATTTTCTTAAGAATATATCCTAGGATTAGACATGTCTGAGTGAGACATATGAACAAACTTCATGAAACACTGAAATATAGATTGAACTAAGATGACGTAGTTATTACGTTTTGAGCATTTTTTTCCCCACAGAAGATATAAGTATGTATATGGTATTCCCCAAATGTGATGTTGTTTGTTAATGAGCCTTGTAAAAAGATTTATGATTACCCTTCTTTTACCAGGTAAACTGACTCATTTACAGCAACAATCTGAAGAGCAATCCGGGTTAACTGCCATTTTCAGGGACAGAACAATTTTTATGTCCTTGCCGGCTCTGGGATTTGATCTAAGGATTTTCTTGTACCATCACCCTATAGCAACTCCGTTAGGCTTTTCAGGCACCTGCAAAAAACGAACTGCCCTCATTCACACGACTTGGTGTAGAAAACTTTTCTGAAGCTGCTGGAATTTGCATTGACAATAACGGTCAAAATTAAATGGGGTGTACCACACATATATAAACATAAAATAAAACATGACAAGAAGTCTTGATTTTTAAATTATTATTGTTTGAGAACCACATTGTTTTCATTATAGAACCACATTTCATTTAACCCTCAAGTGGGCAGTAGGGTAGCCTAGTGGTTAGAGCATCTGACCAATGACTAATGAGCATGTATTCTTGCCATACTTACCTGGTCAAATAGTGGTAGAAAAAAAACTAAATACCAACTTGTTTTTACATAGAATTGTAGATTTTTCGGTGGAAATATGGAATATTTCAACATATTTAGACTGTGATTTATTGCAATGAAACACATTTAAAAAAAATTGGGATGAGAGCTACATGGCTGGCATAACAAACTTGTGGTAGCGAGGAATATCCATACCTGTGACCGATCTGTACAGAAGGCCAAAGACTGTCTGAAGGAGGTGCGTTTGGGCTTCCCTGCAGTGACGAGATTCATCTCTGATCCGGCTCTCAGCTGCATCCGCCTCTTCCCAGTCAAGTCCAGTTTCTGGATTCCCCGCTCCACCTCACAGGATTTCCTAGCTGTCACAGAGCAGTCACTGTCACAAATCTTCAATAAATAGTTAACATTTATGCAATAGTTAACATTTATAAACTTAAAAAAAAACAGACAAGAAAAACACCAAAATGATTATCTGAAAATGGAATTTGTTCCAAGGAGTGACATTATGGACGTTTTAAGTCTAAAACATGATATCCTATGTTTTTAAGGAGACGCTTAAACCCTTAAAAGGACATTCTGCCATGAGGTTACATCCCGCTACCATGACCAAACCACCAAAAACAGCCGTTAACCACAAGCACTCTCAAAACTTAGAGCACATGGGAGCATTTCCTTCCACAATTCCGAGAAGGAATCCAAGCTCACTGCTTACAAGTAAGACAGAGCTTCTAGTAACCACGACCTGACATACCCTCCTGGCCTGCATACTCTTTTCACTACTGCTCACATCTTCCATATCCTAAGTAGCCTGGTGAAGTAACTCTTATTGTGCTGTCATGTCAACTCCTTGTCACTCATTGTCATGTTAAAAATATATTTTTTGGGGTATAGTGTATGATTTTTATTGACAGGACAGAAGGATAGAGAGGCCAAGGAAACTGGGGAAAATGGTACAAACATGTGGCCCCATGTTGCAAAGGGGCCTATGTAGTCTGGAGTCAGGATCTTAGACCACTACATCAGTCTCCATTGTTGTGTTTGTCATCATGTCATAAACTGACCTGAGACCATACACTTTCTTCAAACTCTAGCCAGAGGACAATCGTTTCAGACTGTTGTAATGTACTGCATCCAAAAACTGCTCAAACTAATCAAAAACAATGGGGTAGTGTTAGTGCTCCCCAAACTACAAAGTACTGTGTGTTTGTCTGCGTAGGGTTTAACATTAATGCAAACGCATGCAACAGCAATCTAACCAATATGGGATGATGACGGAAAAAGCTGTGCAACAGAATCTGTTATAACAACCATATAATTATATAGACACTTCTAATTCAATCCAGATGTAGTGGCATTGTTTCATGATAGTCCACAGCTATAATGCAGAAGAATGCAAAGATCCCAACTAGACCCACATAGCCTTTCCTAATAATATGTTTTGCACAGATCAGAGCATGAAAATAGTTGTCCATACAAATAAAGCATTATTTATTTTTTTACTCCGATTTGTAAAGTAACTACTAGTGTTTACAGATTTCTATGAAATAATTACAATCTAACTGAAATTGCTTTCCTTCCAATAAAATAAAAAAATACATTATTGTGGTTCGCAAGGACAGAATGGTCTGGGTGTATAAATACTAACACCAGTAGACCACTGATTGGCCAGCTAATCCTTCTCTTGACTCAGGAGTATGACATCATACTTATAGCACTATTATTTAATTTTTGGTTTATTTGAGAAAGAATCTGGGGTGAGGTTTTGGATGATTTCTTTTTTTAATTCTGCTTTGGCCCCAAATTCAAGAATTGGATGAAGGTTATTTGTGTAAGGAATTGAAAATTTACTTTTAAAAAGGCTGGTTTATTTGAGAGTGGACAACAAATTGGGAATGAAATCTTCACAAACCCTTGTGTCTCCATGTCTTAAGAACAGGTTATATAATGTGTAAAATATAGTCTAATGCAGGGGTGGGTAAAAGTTTAGGTTCAAGGGCAAATTTTGGTACTCTTTTTACATACAATCAGTTTTAGATAGATCATTTGGGATATTTTTCATAATTTAATAGTAAGCTGAAGTGTTTTTAATAACCAGAAGAACTGTATCTTATTATATACTGAAACTTACCGTGGGCCACTTTTGGAAACAGGCATTAGTTAGCCCATCCCTGGTCTAGTGCTTGTTTTCTGAATAGATTGTATCTGATTAGCCAATAGCATGTTGGCACTGTTTTCGAAGAGAGTGCTAGAGTACACCTGGTAGCAGGAATGTAAAATCCGACTCACTGTGGTTGTTAAATATCTCAGAGTTGCTATAGTTGACTGTACCCTTAGACGAAACTGAGTCTTTCCCGCCAAGGTTTTGGGAATTCTGGAACTGGTGAGAGTAAAGAAATGGATATTGTACATTTCATTTTAAAATACACAATAGCCAAACCATGACAATCACAGATTTCTGTTCACTTATTCATGCCAAAATGTTCTTTGGTAAACCCTGAATTCCAACGCTGTACAGTAAATTGAGAAACAAATTTAGACTTGAAAGTGAATACATTTACACTGCCAGATTTTTAAGAAGGGACGTCAGAACATCCTTCTCAATAAAGTAATTTACATGTCAGATTCTACTCAGTAGATTCCCCCCCCCCCCAAAAACAAGAAATGGACCATACCATGTGCTCCAGTATGGCAGTGTTGGAGTAGACGGGTTGTGAGAGGCCACTTCCACAGAGCTGGTTAAAGGGGTCGTCAATGTACATGTTTGAAGTTGGGAACCTTTTTTCCTTCAAACCACTGATGGTAGGAAAAAAACATTAACCAGGGTAGTCAAAATGTTTCAAAACATAGGTAATTTATTCACAAAGCATTTCAAATGTTTGAGTACTGATGTGGGATCCAACAATATAATTGAGCAAAATGTATCCCGGATTAGTACCTTCTAGTCAGATTAATTTTGTGTACTGTTTATTGGCCCTAATTTGCACAATGTACACACAGAACCCAATTATAAACGCAACACTTATAAGAGAAGCACAAAAGGAATAAAATACAGTGAATTACAATACTATAAAAATATGTTTTTATTATGAAATTCTTCACACCCTTGAGTTCAAACTTGGTGTAGACACAATTTGAAACCATTACAACTTAAAGACCTTTTCAATAATATTTTAACTGCAAACTGAAATAAACTTTGTTTTAGTAATTTGGAAAATTACACTGAACAAAATGATAAATGCAACACTTTTGTTCATCACATTCATCATGAGCTGGAGTCAAAGATGTATGTGCACAAAAGGCCTATTTCTCTCACATATTGTTCACAAATCTGTCAAAATCTGTGTTAGTGAGCACTTGCTGAGATAATCCATCCACCTCACAGGTGTGGGTCTGGAAACCAGTCAGTAACTGGTGTGACCACCATTTGCCTCATGCAGTATAGCACATCTCCTTCACATAGAGTTGATCTGGTTGTTGATTGTGGCCTGTGGAATGTTGTTCCACTTCAATGGCTGTGCAAAGTTTCTGGATATTCGCAGGGCCTGAACACGCTGTTGTATACGCCGATCCAGAGCATCCCAAACATGCTCAATGGGTGACATGTCCAGTAAATATTAAGGCCATGCAAGAAATGGGATGTTTTCAGTTTCCAGGAATTGTGTACAGATGAATGGCACAACAATGGGCCTCAGGATCTCGTCACGGTATCTCAGTGCATTCAAAATGCCATCAATAAAATGCACCTGTATTTGTTTTCCAATACACACGCCTATTCATACCATAACCCCAACGACACCATGGATCACACGATCCAGAGCGTTGACATCAGCAAACCGCTCACCCACATGACGCCATACACGTCTGCCATCTGCCCTGTACAGTGAAAACCGGGATTCATCCATGAAGAGATCACTTCTCCAAAGTGCCAGACTCCATCGAATCTGAGCATTTGCTTACTCAAGTCGATTACGATGAACTGCAGTCAGGTTGAGACCCCGATGAGCCCGATGAGCTTCCCTGAGGCGGTTCCTGGCAGAAATTCTTTGGTTATGCAAACCGATTATTGCAGTAGCTGTCTGGGGGGCTGGTCTCAGACGATCTTGGTGGTGAAGATACTGGATGTGGTGGTTACACGTGATCTGCTGTTGTGAGGCCGGTTGGATGTACTGCCACATTCTCTGAAACGCCTTTGGAGACGGCTTATGGCAGAGAAATGAACATTCAATTCACGGGCAGCAGCTCTGGTGGACATTCCTGCAGTAAGCATGCCAAATACATGCTCCCTCAAAACTTGCTACTTCTGTGGCCTTGTGCTGTGAGGTGGAAATGCACATATTCGAGTGGCTATTTTTTGTGGCCAGCATATGGCACACCTGTGCAATACTCATGCTGTCTGATCAGTATCTTGATATGCCACACCTGTGAGGTGGATGGATTATCTCTGCAAAGGAGAAGTGCTCACTAACACAAATTTAGACAGATTTGTGAGCAATATGTGAGAGAAATAGGCTTTTTGTATACATAGAGAAAGTCTTAGATCTTTGAGTTCAGCTCATGATTAATATGGGCAACAACTAAAGTGTATCATTTATAATTTTGTTCAGTATAATGTTCCAAATTACTAAAACAAAGTTTATTTCAGTTTGCAGTTAAAATATTATTGAAAAGGTCTAAGTTGTAATGGTTTCAAATTGTGCCTACACCAAGTTTGAACTCAAGGGTATGAAGACATTCATAATAAAAACATATTTTTATAACATTGTAATTCACTGTATTTTATTCCTTTTGGGCTTCTCGTAATTTTTCTGTATAGGGTTCGGAAGCAAGGCCTTTCACACCGAAGTCTGCGTCTGTCATTTTTTAAGTGTGTAATGAAGACATTTAGATTTTATACCTGAGGGCTCCAGCAGGCATTGCATCATGGTGGTAAAGAGGGTCAGAGTGATCATGAAAAATACACCCCTCCTGTAGGAGCTGGATCCACTGCTCTTTTTCATCCGCACAACTGGCCTGGACACAAACGCAGATTAGCAGAGCAAGGCTGTGATATTGTGAGGGAGACATACAGCATACAAAACCTGAAAATAGTAGTTCCTAACTTCTGTCGCAACCCCAATTTGATCCACAGAGACAGTTTGAAGTATTAAAGAGTAATTTAAACAACTGCTAACAATGTGTGCAACATTTCTGGGATTTTCTTCAATTAATATATTGAACAAAATGTATAAAAAGCACTATTTAGCATATATTGTGGTCTCAAACAAGTGAGCTTGCCAACTTTCTTCATCCGAAATGATAACTACTGAATAATGCAAATGAGAAAAGATAGGAATGTTCATACCTGCCTAATTGCTTCATTTCTGTTCATATAAAATATATATCTGCCTAAAACAATTCCGATACAAATATACAACTCTGGAAAAAATTAAGAGACCGCTCCTAATTTATCTTAAATCAGCATACAGTGGGCAAAAAAGTATTTAGTCATCCACCAATTGGGCAAGTTCTCCCACTTAAAAAGATGAGAGAGGCCTGTAATTTTCATCATAGGCACACTTCAATTATGAGAGACACAATGAGAAAAGAATTCCAGAAAATCACATTGTAGGATTTTTTATGAATTTATTGGTAAATTATGGTGGAAAATAAGTATTTGGTCAATAACAAAAGTTAATCTCAATACTTTGTTATATACCCTTTGTTGGCAATGACAGAGGTCAAACGTTTTCTGTAAGTGTTCACAAGGTTTTCACACACTGTTGCTGGTATTTTGGTCCATTCCTCCATGCAGATCTCCTCTAGAGCAGTGATATTTGGGGCTGTCACGGGGCAACACGGACTTTCAACTTCCTCCAAAGATTTTCTATGGGGTTGAGATCTGGTGACTGGCTAGGCCACTCCTGGACCTTGAAATGCATCTTACGAAGCCACTCCTTCGTTGCCCGGGCGGTGTGTTTGGGATCATTGTCATGCTGAAAGACCCAGCCACGTTTCATTTTCAATGCCCTTGCTGATGGTTTTCACTCAAAACCTCATGATACATGGCCCTATTCATTCTTTCCTTTACACAAATCAGTGGTCCTGGTCCCTTTGCAGAAAAACAGCCCCAAAGCATGATGTTTCCACCCTCATGCTTCACAGTAGGTATGGTGTTCTTTGGATGCAACCCAGCATTCTTTCTGCTCCAAACACGACAAGTTTAGTTTTTTACCAAAAAGTTATATTTTGGTTTCATCTGACCATATGACATTCTCCCAATCCTCTTCTGGATCATCCAAATGCTCTCTAGCAAACCTCAGACGGGCCTGGACATGTACTGGCTTAAGCAAGGGGACACGTCTGGCACTGCAGAATTTGAGTCCCTGGCGGCGTAGTGTGTTACTGATGGTAGCCTTTGTTACTTTGGTCCCAGCTCTCTGCAAGTCATTCACTAGATTCCCCCGTGTGGTTCTGGGATTTTTGCTCACCGTTCTTGTGATCATTTTGCCCCCACGGGGTGAGATCTTGCATGGAGCCCCAGATCGAGGGAGATTATCAGTGGTCTTGTATGTCTATTATTTTCTTATAATTGCTCCCACAGTTGATTTCTTCACACCAAGCTGCTTACCTATCGCAGATTCAGTCTTCCCAGCCTGGTGCAGGTCTACAGTTTTGTTTGAATTTGATCAACAGGAAGAAGGATGGTCACAAGCCATCAAAGTCTAGCTAATTAAATTTGTGCCAGGAGTGGCATAATGTCACATAACAGCAATGTGACAGACTGGTGGAGAGCATGCCACGCATGAAAGCTAAGATTTAAATCTGGGTTATTCTACCAAATATTGATTTATGAACTCTTCCTAAGTTAAAACATTAGTAGTTTGTTGTTGTAAAATGAAAATGAATTAGATTTCTTTGCATTATTTGAGGTCTGAAAACAATGCATCTTTCTTTGGGAATTTTTTCAGAGCTGTATTTTAGGGTCATGACTAACACAAATTGGTTCAATCTAGGTCCTTAGACTTAACTTTCTACACAATTTCAACTGCTGACTCATCCCCTCTACATAAAAATGCATTCAGTTGAAAATTTTGTTGAACTGTTCACAAATATCAATTTTAGAGATGGCAACGTTGTTTGCTACACTTTTCAGACCACCTTGCATACATCTATTGGTAAAGGTCTAGCGACATATTATTTTAAGGCTGCCCCAGTGAATTCTGGGCAACTGTGTTTCTCTCTGAGGGACAGAATAGGAATTAGCTTAATTTTCCTAATTACAGACCTGCCCATTACTCTGTAGTTTACTTCATAGATATCAGCAAGCAAGAGTGAGATCTTTGGGAAAAACAAGCATTATGTGGCTAAGAAACCCTTCCTTGATTAGAATGTGATTTAGGGGAGGAGTAGCAGAGCTCTTACTTCCAGAACAGCGACAGGGTCTCCGTGTTGGACCACAGTGATGCGGTAGGCCTGAGGGGTGTCGAGGCCTGGCTGGACCTGGCAGCCCCTCAGCTGTACCGTGTACTGGGGACTCTCCTGGCAGCCCTCCTCTCGGAACATCTTGAGGACACTGTTGTCCACCTGGCACCACAGGCTTTGCCACTGGCAGTTCATCAGAACATTCAGAACCCCTGCAGCGCAAACATGAGAGGGATAAATGGTGGTGAAGGCCTCGAGATGAATAACAGAGACCAGGCTACCAGAGGCTGGACCAAAAGCTAATTCAACACAAAGCAAATATAGAAAGTGTTTGGTAGGCAATTCATACCTTAGCTGAGGCTAAATCGTTATGTAATAAACATGAGTTTGTCAATTTTTGGATGACACAGTCAAGACTACAAACAAGTTTTTATGTTAAGGCCTTTTGCTGGCATCAAAAACATACCCCATTCCCCATATTGTACTAAGCAAAGATATAAATGCACAATGCAACAATTTCAAAGACTACTCAGTTATAGCTCATATAAGGAAATCAGTCAATATTATCTAACAGGAATGTAAACAAATATGCACAATTTTTTTTATATATTCATGTGCACATGCTAAAATGTCTGTGATCTTTAACTTTAAGACTAGTAAAGATACCGACAGAAGAGTACTAAAATATGTGTGGTGAGAGTTGAGTCAGCATTTTATCTAATATAGTAACAATACTTACAGTATCTCACAAAAGTGTAAATACCCCACACATTAATGTAAATATATTTTCATGTGACAAAACTGAAATGATACTTTGCTACAATGTAATGTAGTGAGTGTACAGCTTGTATAACAGTGTAAATTTGTTGTCCCTTCAAAATAACATAACACACAGCCATTGATGTCTAAACCACTGGCAACAAATTGGGCCCAATTAGCAATTTTCCCTCCCCAGTGTCATGAAACTTGTTAGTGTTACAAGGTCTCAGGTGTGAATGGGGAGCAGGTGTGTTAAATTTTGTGTTATCGCTCTCACACTCCCTCATACTGGTCAATGGAAGTTCAACATAGCACATCATGGCAAAGAACTCTCTGAGGATCTGAAAAAAAGATTTGTTGCTCTACATAAAGATCACCTAAGCTATAAGAAGATTGCCAAGACACTGACACTGAGCTGCAGCAAGGTGGCCAAGACCACACAACGGTTTCAATCAATCAATCAAATGTATTTTATAAAGCCCTTTTTACATCAGCAATTGTCACAAAGTGCTTTCACAAAACAAAAGTGGTTTAACAGAACAGGTTCCACTCAGAACAAGCCTCGCCATGGTGGACCAAAGAAGTAGAGTGCACATGCTTGGCATCATATCCAGAGGATGTCTTTGAGAAATAAATGTATAAATGCTGCCAGCATTGCTGTAGAGGTTGAAGGGGTGTGGGGTCAGCCTGTCAGTGCTCAGACCATACGCCGCACATAAAATGCATCAAATTGGTCTGCATGGCTGTCATCCCAAAAGGATGTCTCTTCTAAAGATGATGCACAAGAAAGCCCGCAAACAGTTTGCTGAAGACAAGCACACTCAGGACATGGTTTACTAGACCAAGATACATTTACTTGGTTCAGATGGTCAAGCGTGTGTGGCGGCAACCAGGTGAAGAGTACAAAGACAAGTGTGTCTTGCCTACAGTCAAGCATGGTGGTGGGAGTGTCATGGTCTGGGGCTGCATGAGTGCTGTCGGCACTGGGGAGCTACAGTTCATTGAGGGAACTATGAATGCCAACATGTATTGTGACGTACTGAAGCAGAGCATGATACCCTCCCTTCGGAGACTGGACCGCAGGGAAGTATTCCAACACTATAATGACCCCAAACACAACCTGTGAAGCTCTGGTGAACTCCATGCATAACAAGGTTAATGCAGTGCTGAAAAATAATGGTGGCCACACGAAATATTGCCCAATTTGGACATTTTCACATAGGGGTGTACTCACTTTTGTTGCCAGCGGTTTAAACATTAATGGCTGTGTGTTTAGTTACTTTGAGGGGACAGCAAATTTACATGGTTATACAAGCTGTACACTCAATACTTTACTTTGTAACAAAGTGTCATTTCTTCAGCGTTGTCACATGAAAAGTTATAATCAAATATTTACAAAAATGTGAGGGGTGTACTCACTTTTGTGAGATACTGTATATATTTTTGTTCAGTAAAGTTTAAACCATTGCCAAATAGGTGAAGATGCATGCAACATTGGAAACAGTATGCCACTCTAGTCACAGCATATATTTTTTACCCCCACTCCCAGTTTTAGTTTCTCTCCTCCCCTTTATGTTAGCCTGGCAAGAATAAGGCAGTTTGTCATCCTCTTTGGCTAACTTCCAGACAGTGTCAAAGGTGACAGTTCAATACCCCCAGGCATTCCATGCTCACAATGAGCCAGTGTTACACTGACAAGGTGCTATGACTTAAAGGTGGTCCTCTGCTAACTAACCAAATAGGCTTACAATACCACCCTGTCTTCTCAGAGTCCTTGGTGATGTGTCCGGTCTGTAAGGCGCAACTAAGGATCAAGGTATTGATAGTATGGGAAACAGAGGGCCGTCTTATCCAGACCAGAGGCAAACAGGGGAATTGGGGAAAGTTCTTGGCCTTACTGTGCTTACCTTTATCCTTTATTTCCATACTGCTGTGAGCAGAGGGCAACGCAGACAGTTTATCTTCATCTGAGTCCGAAGTGTGAAGGACTGTGCTTGACTGTGAGTGGGAAGCAATGTGTGAAAGAGGGCATGAACAGAAATTCGGAGCCGCCCAATTTAGTGATGAGGAAGTCAGTTGAATGCCAATATTACCTAACAACAAATATAGCTTTAATTTCTTCTGGTCAGCAGACAACTTACCCTGCAAGAGTCCAGTCTCTCACACTTGAGGAACGAGGAACTCTGAGAGTCCAGTCCATAATAGGAGGAGCCGCTCACCTCCTCGATTATCTACGAGATCAACCAGACAACCGGCGAGAATTAAAAACATCACAAGAAAAGCTTTTAGTTTCCCTAGAAACAGTTAAATCTGGTCCTGACCCAGAACAAATTTTCAACAGAGATTCTTTATTGATTTTCCTATCAATTCCACAGCTTGAATTAATTAATTAAACATTAACGCTAATCCAGCCATGCCCATATCCTAGTATATCTCCTGAATCCCAAATAACTGTCTAATCCTCCCTGTCTGATTATAACCTGATAATACCAACATTTTTCTCAGGCTACGCAGGCCTGTTAAGACAATCATAAACATTATCCATCTGAAAAGGCATTTCCTCTTACTCCTCCCACTAGTTCTTCAGCAACATTTCCAGCTGGTTATTTTTCTTCCTGCTTTCCATTCTGTGAGATGTTGGAGTGACTACTACCACTACTACCCACAGGGCAGAAGCCTCTCTCCCGTTTGTGTAGCTTGAGGGCAGCTTGGTGTTCAGTACAAGTACACAGTCCGTGAAGCTAATCTATGCTGTAATGATAAACACCTCCAAACCTTCCTCCACTCCTCCGCTTGCTGGCAGCTCTGGAAACCCATCACCACCGTGTCGGAGCCAGCCACCACCTTGAGCTCGTGCTGCATCTTCTTGTTGTGTTTGGACTTGTAAACCACCTGGCAGCCCAGCAGGTTCATCTCCACCAGTGGGTGGAGATCCTTGGCACATTTGTAGCACTAAGATTCAAAATTGGAAAATCCCATCTGTGTTTGTTGCGGTTGACAAATAACCCAAGGATAATAGGCCAGCGCTGACTCAACAGACATTTAGCACTGGCCAAGTTTTTACAAAATTCTGTTAAATCCTTAATTTTGTCATAGAGATCCACTATTTAGAAAATTAGCATGACTGTTCCTGGGGGGGGTCAATATAAGAGTTCACCTTTATAAGCCACTACAACTTTTAAAACTAGTGCCTGGTATATATTCACTAGGGCCCCTATTATTAGATATCATTACAATTGTTTTTGTACATTTCCAGCCAATTGTATAACTTGAATTGTTCTGTGTTTTGTCCTTAGGGAAATGCTTACCAAGAGGAGATTGTTGCGAATGAGAAAGAGCTGTTTGGTCCACTGGCCCAGCCATTTTTTCCTCCACAGGTAGCCACAGATGCGTGACTCAGGAGCGGGCCTCAGACAGGGCTGTGAGGAACTCCATTGGATATAATGGGCCCGGTCCTTCACAAACTCTTCCTCGTCTTCCTCGCCATATGACTCGTAGTGACTGCTGTCAGAGTCGATTTGGTCTGTAGGGAACACAAACAAAAACACAAATGCACACACAGCTGATTTTTTGTAGTTGATCTTTTTACAGCACTGTTCAAAGCCACATCTAATTGGGGTATTGGGGGAGATGTGTTTTTTTCATATTTTTATTAAAATCCGAAATAAACGAATGAATTACTCATTTATTTCACTTTAGAAATGACACATGCATACATATATCCTGTTGAGCAGGAGCCAGCAGGCGACAAAAAAGAAATTGAAGAGACTAAAACAAGTTAAAGAAAGATATAGAGTATGAGAAAAAGGGGGAAACAAAAGAGACAGCATAACAGATAGAGACTTATTAAAGCATACCTGTGGGGTGACTGATTGGAACAAATGGCTCAGCCTCTTCATAGCAGTCCTCATCTAAACCTTCCGGGGGGTGGAGGGGTACAGCAGGCCCCTTGCTCTAAAGAGAGCAAAACAGAAAGGGGTACTGAGATTGGGCCTACATGATCACATGACTATTTGTGGGTACTAACCCAATATCACCCCTAAATATTTGGGCACTGTGAAGGGAATAAGGCTCAAAATGGTTCTGAGACACAGACAAGGTCTACCTGATATTCATAGCTTTTGCCCACCAATGTCATACATACATCCTTGTGTTTGTTACCGGTTTTACATTTTTGTTTCAATGTTTGCAACATTTCCTAAATCAGATGCAGGATAACAATGTGCACAATACCACAATTAAGACAGGCTGAATGTAGTGAAAGAATAAAATTGTTATTCACAATAAGCACACAGTACTAACATGATGTTTCTTCCCTGATTTCAATAATTTATACTACGGACCTCAGGGTACTACTCAAAAAACAAACAGGGGAAAGCACAGGTTGTCTTGCTAGTGGTCGAGAAGAGTTGTTGTCCTGTAGCCTGCTGTTCATGCTGTGAAGTCAGCTCTTTGTTACCTACTGTCCAGCCAAACAACAAACAACTTAGGCCAGGCTTGAGTTGATAGCCCACTGTCACAAGAAATTACACAGTCAAAATATTCAGCTCCTTGAACTTCTGACATCACAGCGACAGCAATGCATAATCCTTGTAGTTTATTCATCTCACACAAATCAATTTATCATCTTTAGCATTCACAAATGTGTTACTGGTCCGCACATTTTCTCTTCCCTTTTTTCTTCTGTTGTACACCATGAAATGTATAATTAAGGAAATTTCATGAGATGAAAATATCGAAACATGTTCTATATAAAAAAGAGCATTTTCTCTAATTTAAAAAAAAAAGTTAGTCCAATGTTCCATGGAAAACAAGATCACTGAAATGTTCCATTACACACAGCTTTTTTCTCCTAATATATGTGCACAAAATGTTTGACATCCTTGCTAAAAAGCAATTCTCCCTTCCATACATAAACTAACTGTAACTGAGTAAAATCAATAACGTCAAAGTGAACCAGAAAAGGAACCAGGCAAGCCTATTTCAGCTGGCCTGCGATTAGAAGGGAGGAATGTTGTTGTCCCTGGCTGGTTTTGATTCACGGTTTTCTATGTGGCAGACTGTCTTTAACCATTACGCTATTTAAACCACAGGAATGCAACTTTTACCCCAGCCATTAAATTTTTGCTGCAATAATGTGGACAACAGAATATTTATTAACGGAACTAAAGTGTACTCTAGTACAAAGATTACAGTACATGGCTAGATAATTGCTACAGTGGATATAAAAAAGTACACAGCGCTTTTGCAAAGAAGAGTGGGCAAATATTGCCATGTCAAGATGTGCCATGCTAATAGACTCCTACCCAGACGGACTGAGTGCTGTAATAAAATAAAAAGGTGCTTCAACAAAGTATTAGTTTAAGGGTGTGCACACTAATGCAACCAGGTTATTGTGGATAACCTCAAAGATTTCAGTTTGTATTTCAATTGGATTGTTCACATTATAGGTCACATTTTAACAGGGGTGTGTAGACTTTTTAAATCCACTGTATACAGCACAACAACTCTAATCACTCCACGGCTGGTTTGTTTCTTTCATATAATAATATATAAGGGTCACCTAATACAATTACTTTTTGAAATATTTGACATTCATGCTGTAACAGAGAGGATATACTGTTGTGCGACAGCTGAAAAATACAGAGTGGATACATTTCTCTGAAAAATTTGAACATCTGAGAGGGGAATCTGAGTCAAAATATTGAAGGTCGGGGACATTCCCACAAGACCACACATCCTACATGTACTCAATTCAGTATCGACTCCAAATGTAACATTTACCCCAGCCATTACATTTTTTCTTTAATAACGTGGGCAATAGAATGTTTATTAAGGGAACTGATGTGTACTCTTGTACAAAGATCACTGTAAATCCATATAGTAACAGTTGAATAGCGAACCACAACACTATGTAAACTATGAGGAAATCGAAAGCAATGGCTGAATCTGAAATTGAATACTACATACAACATGCTACAAGTACGTACTTCGTGGATGATGGTGAAGTATGTACTGTTTTCTATATAGTAAGCTATAATGCCAGTATAAGGACCAATTAAGACATACTACATCATCAGAAAATTGCATCTCGACATTAGAAAATTTTATCATGCATTAACCTCACGCCAAGTTTGAATATTTAGCTAGACACCATTAATCATTGTTTTAAACTGACAAACATTTCTTATTAAATTTAGGTTCTCCACAAATGGCATCCATGAACTGTATGGATTTTATTAGCCAGTAATTGGCCTACCAGTATTTACCTAGGAATAGAATTTAACAATTGCTAGCGAGACGGATCTTCACACTGTAAAGCTTTTTCATTTCATGGCCCAACAATGATTGTTTAGCTTTCATTCGTGAATGAAACCATAACTATCAATACTGGCGACGGTAACTGATTTTCATCAAGTGAAAAGACAAGAGAATCGTGGAAACTCCTCTTTTACTGAGCAAGGGGTTGTGGTCTATATTACACCAAAAAGCATGTACCGATGCGTACTTTAAAAATCCTCCTGAAATAGTTGCAATATAAACTTTTGGAGGGTTCTCCTAGGGAATTTCACATCCAAGAGGATGGTGGTAACAACAGATGCATCCCTGGGGAGCTGGGAATATGTCTGGAAATCAGTTAGCAGATCATTCACAGTAAGGTCCATAACACTTATCAGTGACTGTTTGAGTGAGTTTATACAGATGAAACGTTCAAAGCTGTAGGTTTGTGTTGAATATTGGGAGGGACAGGCTCAATGAGTCACAGAATTTTCCCTCTTATCCAGATGGGTCAAATTGACCTGTCTGTAATATTGTGGGGGTCATGACCCCGCTGTACTCTCCCAGCTCTACGCTCTTGCTACTCTTATATAACTTCTGTTCCTGCTTAAAAAACTGTTTGGCTCAGGCTAGACTGGATGTGGTCAAAGTGTATGTTTATATGAAATTCTGTTTCATGATGCCACACCTCACTGTATTATGATTCGCTAAAATCAAAAGATGATAGACACTCCTATAAAATGATATGGTCGCTCCCAAAGGTTAACTTTGAATGGAAGGTGTGGAAGCTCATAAACGCGGTGCACAATAACCTGGGGATCATGTTATACTGAGAAAGAAGGGGAGGAAGATGGACAAAGATATGTAGAATATACATTATAAATGCCTTTATCCTAGCTGCTTTGGCAACAAAAAAAATTCTCATGAGCACAAAGCCCATTTAAATTAAGAACAGAATGAAAAGAGGACTGAGGAGAGTATGAGAGTACCACAGAGGGAAAGAGAGATACAGAGAGGGGGGATGGAGGGGGAATCTACCTTTGAAACATTGTGGGAGACATGACTGGAGCTTGTAAATGCACACTGCACATTCTTTACACGTTATTGGGAAAGCCAGCTCCCTTTTCAGAGGGAGTTAGTGGACACCACTACCATGCCACAGGCTTTGTTTAGCACAAACAGTCATGTGGAGAGTGCTGGCAGCTGTGTAAGCTCTGTAACCAGTCAACACTGCCACTGATAATTAGCTCAGTGCCTGCCCTGTGTCTATTAGCTCTGGCTAGTCGGAGTTTGGCATTTAGTGTCACAAGTCTTGTTCTAAAATCAGATCTGCCTCCAATGCAGAAATAATGTTATCAGTCGCTTCAATGTTGAATTGTCCCTACGGAAAAAACATAACCCCTACCCTTAGCTAAGCCTTAACCTTAAACCCTACCAAACCATGTCACCCTTACTTTACCTGATTTAAATTTAAACTGCAAATGAGGAAGTTCAGAGTTGGGATGGAAGCGCTGCCCTCATCATTTAGTCAACCAATAACATAATTAATGCATTCAGGGCAGATCAGGGCTATAAAATTTTATTCCGATTTTGAAATTTGAAAAAAGCTAATTTGCAGACATCTGTTGCACTTCACCAGTATTCCACAAAGACACTTTCTCCATTACTTTTCACTGCGTCTGAAGTGGCACACTATAAAACCACATAGTCCACATGTTTTGAGCAGGAATAGTGTGTTATTCTCAAATGCAGGCCATGCCATCATTTACACACACATTTGACATGGCCTCACAAACATCTGAATGGACAGGGCTATGCCATCTTAGAGCAACGTAAACTACAAAGTACTGTACTAAGAAACTCCACCAGTGTTGAGTAGATTATGGAGAGACTTGTTGGCAGTGTTTCAGATTGTAAACACATGTGGTCTTAAAAATGCCCCTTTTCCTGGGGCTCTGACCCGGCAAGTTGTGTGCATGTACTTCTCAGTGTGTGTCCCTGTAGAACGGAAGGCCTCAGCTGAGCTCATGGTCCCTGGGGGAGGGACAACTTGTGCCGTCTGCCTTCATCCTCTCCCTTCGGTGTGGGTGTTCTATCCCTTCATCACGTAGACAGATGAAATTGCTTTACCAATGTCCACTTCCCCTCAGCCTGGCTCCGTCTCCACCGACGGCATCACTGATGAAGAGGAGATGGCCTGTTGCATAAACAGAGCACTTCCTCTCCTTGCTGATACGGCCCTCGACTTTCCCTCAAACGGTCTTTCCCTGCTTTGATCCTTACTGAGCATGGAGCCTGATTATGAATCCCCACGGCTGGGATTTGGTGGCCCTGGCAATTGGCTGGAGGAGGCCGGAGGAAGAGAGTTTCATGGAGAAGAGACGAGGGGGGCCTCAGTTTAAACACAAGTGGCTGAGTGGATTGTCTCCAGACAAAGGGGGAAGGCGACCTCCTTGTTTTGTTCAGGTCTCTCACCTTGTCCACTTGAAAAGCCACTTTTAAGGCAGGAGCGAGTCCTCTGACCTCTTGCACACATTGGGCCTCCGCAAGACGTAGGGTGAGACAATGCCAAACCTCAGCAGGGCCTGGTTCCCTCTCATTAGCATCCCACATCACAGACCACCATACCACCAACCCTGCCTCCCATTCTTGCTCAGTGCTCCCCATGCCTCTCGGCTACCTGTAGTGTATGGCCCTACGCTTTACCATGTCATTATGGTCACAACCTCAGGGTAATGCCCGGAAAATAACTGGAACTCCTACTCCTTCAACTTTCTCTTCCAGTCACTCAAAGAAACTCCAATAAGGTCACATAGAAAAAGACAAAATGAGTGCAATGTTGCCAATTTGGAACTATCTCAGAGTATCAGTTGCCCAACTGAATGTACTCCCAAAATGTTCCTACAAACAGTGAATTGAAAAATAATTCTACCATATGACATTAGCAAAACGATTTGAAAGTAGGATGGGTAAAAAATATTCAAATATATGCTTAGGAGAGAAGCGAAACCCTTTCTTACAACCTCCGTAAGGTAGGTATTTCGTTTTTAGGTCCCTTTAATTAATAAAAATCAGCCCAAATGAGCCCATCAAATGTTCACCTCACATTGTTAACAGAATGATAGCTTGGAATTAAGGCAGCTATTTAAAACATCGCAGGACTTCAAAATCAAGACCCCTTGTTTTACATCTGTCACAGCAAAGTTAAAAATAGGTACAGTACTGCATTTGTGTACCCTATTAAATCGACCTTAACCAGATCCAAGCTTATAAAAACAATTGATAGAATATTTAGGCCAAATAAACATGATTCACAGTTTCTCTATGAGAAAGTGAGTAAATAAAAAAGTAGACATCTTCTGAAAATACCAGAGCAACCTGAGCTACACCAATTGTGACTCCGGCAAGAACACGAATTTTTGCATACTGAGGAAATTGTAAATTTAATTGTTCAATACTTTAAGTGAAGAAAAGCCTTTCATTGCCCTGGATCAGAACTAGTACCAGCGATGACAGTAATGAAAGCATTACCCCTTTCCGTGGCCATTCAGTAGAGACGAAGGACAAAGGCTCCACAGTTGAGTCCAGGTCAGATCCTGACTGGAAAAGGTAATCTGTGGTTTAAGGACACAGCCAGGTTACATGTCAGAGGACATAGTAAAACCATTATTACCATCATTTAAGTACCCGAGGAACAAAACCAAATCTAAGTTGAATCCAATTTTCTACAGCGGTGCTGGGATGGGAGTACAGAAAGGAAAAAAATGAAGAGAGAGAAATGCAGTCTTATACCGGTTCTTGACAGCTGGGTTTCCCTGAGATCGTTGCTTGGGGCCCCCGATGGACAGCTCATGATCATGTACTCAGCATCCTCAACTGGTAAAACAAGAAAACAGACAAACAAAATATCTCAATGGGTAGGGTCATCAGATCATCCCATATTACCAGATCCTTCTCAGCTAATCAGACTTGGGTCATCAGATCATCCCATATCACCAAATCAGATTAGGGTCAACAGATCCATGTTTTATTTCTAAATAGATTCATTCCAAAATAGAAAGTTATTCCACATTCAAGGTGTTTAAAATGAGATGAAACAGTTTGTTAAGAGTTTAGAGCAGTGGTTCTTAACCTTGTTGGAGGTACTGAACCCCACCAGTTTCATATGCGTATTCACTGAACCCTTCTTAATTGGAAAAATAAAATATGATTTTTTTCAAATTCAAAACATAGGTATATATTTTACTGGTGCACAGAATGAACCGTGCATCAACATCACTGTGTTCAAAGAACAAGACAATGAAAGCATGATTTTCGCACAAAAACTAAAACATAATAATGAAGTTGCATGTGTGTCTTGACCTCCGCCGAACCCCTGAGACTGACTCAACGAACCCCTGGGGTTTGACCGAACCCAGGTTAAGAACCACTGGTTTAGAGTATATACTGAATTATAATAGTGTGGTACACAGTTTCTTCTTCATTAAAGCATTTTATTTGATTTATTGTGAGCCTTCTTTGGCTATTGAAATGCTCAAACTGATCATGTGGGCATTAAAAGAAGATATTTATAATCACTGTCCTGATTGGCTGATTGTCTAGTGCCCAACTCCTTATGCAGATGACAGGTCATTGGTCGTTTTCCATCAGATCAAGTATGTGATGTCAGAGTTGTTTAATGTTTAGTAATTCACATGATTTCTGAAAAAAAGCAGTTTTCACAAGGCAACGGTTAACCATGAGCACCAAAGGCTTTCTTAGAACTAAAAACCCACAGATCAGGGGATGGGAATAAAGAGATCTTAAGGGCCTTGAATATCCCTTGGAGCATGGTCAAGATGTTCATTAGGAAATGTTGGCACCAGCAACATCCATCAGAGATCAGGTTGTCCCCTTAAACTGTCTGAGCAGTTAAGGAGACTGATCAGTGAGACTAACAAGAGAACCACTGGCCATTCAGTGATCCAGTCTAATTAAAAATACAAGTTTTTGATACACTGCTGATTTTGCAGGCTGTCCTCCTTACAAAGCATGTAGAGGTCTGTAATTTTTACCATAGGTACACTTCAACGGTGAGAGACAATCTAAAACAAAAATCCAGAAAATCACATTGTATGATTTTTAAATAATTAATTAGCATTTTATTTGCATTTTATTGCATGACATACGTATTTGATCACCTACCAACCAGTAAGAATTCTTGGCCAACAACCTCCTTCCCTCAGTAAGAGCATTGAAGATGGTGGCTCCGTAAGTAGCATCTCAAGGTCCTGGAGTGGCCTAGCCAGTCTCCGGACCTGAACCCAATAGAAAATCTTTGGAGCAAGCTGAAAGTCTGTATTGCCCAGCAACAGCCCCGAAACCTGAAGGATCTAGAGAAGGTCTGTTTGGAGGAGTGGGCCAAAATCCCTGCTGCAGTGTGTGCAAACCTGATCAAGAAGTACAAGAAATGCTGGATCTCTGCAATTGCAAACAAAGGTTTCTGTACCAAATATTAAGTTCTGCTTTTCTGATGTATCAAATACTTATGTCATGCAATAAAATGCAAATTAATTATTTAAAAATCACACAATGTGATTTTCTGGATTTTTGATTCAGTCCCTCACAGTTGAAGAGTACCTATGATAAAAATTACAGACCTCTACATGCTTTGTAAGTAGGTAAACCTGCAAAATCAGCAGTGTATCAAATACTTGTTCTCCCTCCTACTGTATATGGCACAACTTAAGGCTTGTCCATTTACTTTTGGCCCCTTAAATGTGGAGTAGGTATAATGGCGTATGTATAAGGGCTGTAATTCCTGCATTATTTATGGATGTAAATACCCTCAAATTGAAGATGACGGTCTGCCCTTTAGCTTCATTTTTATTTCAAATCCAATGGTCTGAAGTATAGAAGCAAAACAACTAAACATATATCACTGTCTAAATACTTATGTTCTGCATTTCCTGCTGGCCAAAAGAAACACAGGCTACACCTGTTACCTCCAAAATTGTGACATACCAGGGGTATCTTGCAGCTTGGACAGCAGCTCTGAGATGGACTTCTTCTGGGCCTGAGCAATGTAGCTGAGGTTCTCACTGTCCAGCACAGCCAGGAAGGAATGTAGGTCTGTGATGAGCCGGTTCAACACTGGGAATTCGGGACAATTATACAGTTCAATGTAATAAGTTCATACTAGGAGTGCTGATCTGGATTAAGGTCATTATTATTCTATTCATTGTGATCACAAAGACAATTCTGGGCCTTGATCAGCACTTTTCTGAATATATAGGCAATGAAAAACGGAAATCCTTGTTTCTATAATGTAATGACGGATCTTGTGAAAGCGTACACAGAATATTTTCTATTGGTGTGCTGTTTTATGTTATAATACATTTATTTTCCATGCTTATTAGAAAAATCTTAGCTCAAGAAAATTTGTGATTTGAAAAGTGCTGATTTGTGATTTCAATTTGAAAAGCAGAGCTAAACCAATAATTGTCTTATGGCTTGAAAAAAATCACTTTTGGAACAACAAACAATGGTAGACAACTATAGCCCCATTTCCCAAAAAGTTGGGATGCAAAAAATATAAATAAAAACAGAAAACCCTTACTGCAGCGGTCTTCAGTTTTTGTTTGTTCATTGGTCTAGCTGCCTTTTGGCTTCAGCCAGTGAAATGCATGCTCAATCGGGTTGAGATCAGGCGATTGACTCGGCCATTGCAGAATATTCCACTACTTTGCCTTAAAAAACTCCTGGGTTGCTGTCACAGTATGTTTTGGGTCTCTATCCATCTGTAAAGTGAAGCAACGTCCAATGAACTTTGCTGAATTTGGACAATATATCCCTATAGACTTCCGAATTCATCCGGCTGCTTCTGTCTTCTGTCACATCATCAATAAACACTAGTGACTCAGTACCATCGGATCCCATGCATGCCCATGCCATCATACTGCCTCCACCATGTTTTACAGATGATCTGGTATGCTTCGGATCATGAGCCATTCCAAGCCTTTTCCATACTTTTTTCCTCCTATCATTATTTCATCTGTCCAAAGATTGCTGTTCCAGAACTGGGCTGGCTTTTTTAGAATTATTTTGGCAAAGACTAATCTGGTCTTTCTATTCTTGAGGATTATGAATGGTTTGCACCCTGTGGTAAACCCTCTGTATTTGCCCTCATGAAGTCTTTTCTTTATGGTAGACTTGGATAATGATATGCCTACCTTCTGGAGAATGTTCTTCACTTCGTTGGATGTTGTGAAGGGGTTTTTATGCTATTGTATTTTTATATTTTTTCTTCTTTGTAAAGCAAATTGAATTGAATTGCTTCCATTTTCAATTGCTTAAGGTATCTCAATTGAAAACGGAGATGGAGATAGAGAATCTCTGTTAAAAACATTTTAGTCCTACTCTGGACAAAGATTTAAGACAACGCTTAAATCTTTGTCCAAGAAACCAACCTGTGACCATCTGTGGACCTGTGACTTTTATTGTAGCCCTTGATAAACCTAATTTAAGTCAACTTAATGTGGGCTTGATAATTAGTTGACAAGAAAAAACAGTTGTGTTTGACCAGAACTACAGTAAAACATTTTACTGTAGGGGTACTTTAGGACTGCCTGGCTACCCACATTTCTTACTTTGGCTGAAGTATATGGGATGCCTACTAACTCTAGTTTATTTTCACAAGGATTGAAAAATCCATCAAACCACCTGATTTGTCTAACAAACCGATGGATTGGGCAAGATCCCAAGTGGCTAAATAAACATTGTTTAGAAATTATCCAATTGCTGATTCCATTCTTTATGATGGGGTTGTATTGTTCGGCGGGTGGGGCTGAACAAAAATATAATCAAGGTAAGCTAAATCTGCTAAAGGACAAACATGTAAATAAAACAAAAATGTTGTGAATGACAGTCCAGCATAGGATTCTTGTTTGAGTTGGTTACACTTGTAGACTGGAGATAGCAACTGCTGCCAATTACTCATTTGATTGCTTGGATCTCCATCTACTGCTGAATCAACAGCTATTCTTCACACCCCTGGAAGAGAACACCAAACATAATAAAACACTGACTCATTGACAGGCCCAGTGCCCTAACAGAAAAGGACTGTACTAAACTTAAAGGATGTAATGAAATCATTATAAAAGACTGAAAGAGCTATGTGACTTTGTTATGATTCTGTGTGATGTTTACTAAGTACTTTTCTTAAGTAGAAGAGAGTCAAAGGGAAAAGAGCAGGGCCTCTGTTCTAAGCCCACAGTGAGGCCCCAGTCCAACCACCGCAGCACAGATCTGCTGCCTGCAGTATGTGGGCGCTGCAATCAGAGGCTCTTTATGCTTCAGTAGTCCCATTATCTCTGTATGTGTTTACAAAAAGCTGAAAAAAACGACAGGAGGGGCTCTGGGATCTTTCCGTGTACCGCCGCTGCATCACCGGCCACATAAAGTCTCTTGTTATGATGTTCCCAGTGGTCTTTAAATGGCTTCATGAAAAGGACGCCTTAGTGGTTGGACAGCATTCAGGACTAGTCTTGAATGAAGTACTCAGACTCTTGAGCTCAGTTGTTTTTGATTCAAACTTCAGGCATCAATTCAAGTGGGCAGAGGGAGAGAAAAACACAAAGAGGTTCTCATAGTGAGATCGACTGTAACGCTGAATTCATGCAGGGCAATAAGCCTTATTTTTGCCATGGTCAACAACTATGTCCCTTTGTCTATAGCTCCTCTAAAAGTGTTGGTGTTTCGACAGGAATAAATTAGTTCCATTCATTCTTTGCTTCCTCATGTCGCCCATTGCCAGCAGGTCATAGGTCAAAAACTTGACAACTAAATATTCATTCACATACCAGGTCACATACATACATAGACACAATTGTCATTGAAACCATACACGTTTCCAGTATAATGTAGGTAGAGTTGGTCAGTGTAAGCAGTGTAATTGACCCTTCAACGTGGTATTAACCCCCAGTGATAAAGGACTCGTTTCATTACCTCACTGATGTGAACTGCACATAGTGACCTTCAGAAAAGACAGATAATGTCAAAAAATGCGCTAAAACCAAGTTGCTAAACAAACACTGTCTGTTAACCTGGTGCTAATGTTTAGCTTAGAGGGCAAACAAATAATACTGTGTGCCAGTATCTGTCTTATTTGGAGCAGATCCTACTATAGTATCTAGACTGGGAGCTCTGTGGGCCAAGTTAAATTTCGCACCCAATAAAGTACACTTCTTTTGACCAGGGTTCTGGCTTAATCTAGTGCACCAAGGTAGGTAATAGGGTGCCATTTAGGACATGACCAATGATGCACTGGCACCTGGCTCTGTGGGTTAAAGCAGGAGGTAACAGACATTGACCAGCTCATCCTTGCCAGCAAAATTCCATTTGGCTTCATTTGCTGCACCCTCTGCGTTCTAACTTCCCCTAGTTCCTCACCATATTGGCAAAACGCTTTCACAGACCTCCCTAATGATGACCTTTTACACTACCATAGATCCGTGGTTCCTACCTCATAGCAAATGACCAATGTACAGTACCATCATGTGTGTTTTGGAATAGTGTGGTAACTGATTTATAAAACTTGCATGTAGACTGAGGGTGACATCAATATACTGCTCCAACTCCCCTTAATGTCCCTGTGAGATGAGGCACCAGGTGTCACTTCAAAGTCCTCAAGCCTGAACAGAGGCAAGAAAACGCAACGGTTTAGAGTAAAACGATAACCGATTTGACAACATGAAACTGATGTGTACATTTTGGTGTCCAAAATAAATATTTTCAAAATTCAACTATGGGCCGGCAGAATACCGGTATGAATGTGAATACTGGTATGAGGTTCTGCCATGATATGGATTCCACCATATCATGGATTTCACAGAATATTAATCAATGCATTAAAGTGGCTAAAAGTGATTTTTAAAAAATAAAAGACAAGTGATACAGCCTACTGGGCTAGTTCAAATTTGTATCTTTCACAAATTTGAAAAGCATATAAGTTATACGCATTGTGCCAGCCAATGAAAGTCATCAAACAAGTATGTGCAACTTTGGAGAAAGTTAACATTCATTAGAGTAAACTATTTTGTTGGCATGAGTAAACAAGAATTAAGTGTGACTGAAAAGCACGCTAGTGGGGTAAATTTACCGGATAACGAATAACTTGTTAAAAGGGGGCCTCTTCTGTTGTTTGCAAATGGTTTGGTTTCAAGTTATCCAACATTGACCAACAAACAGCACTCTGTATGTTGTGTCGTGCTAGCCAAAGGTGGAAACACTAGCAATCGTTCTCCCCACCTGAAAGTCATGCATGTACGCAAAAATGAACATTCTTCCAGAATGTGTGTAAAAAATCCCAAGAGCAGCAGAGCAATTCCCAAAATGTCCACAAGCCAAACCAACACTCAGCAATAAATCAAGGCATGATTCATTACTGGTACTTCTATGACACAAAGAGACAGAAGTGGAATGAAATAGAGTTTTATTACGTATCACTGAAAACATTGCATCTTTTTTTGTTAGTTTGACCAGTTGTTATTTTCTACAAATAAAGCCTCTAAATGACAATATTTTAGTTTGGAATTTGGTAGTAATATCTATAGTAGCTTATAGAATAAAACAAACATTTATTTTTTACTCAAACGCATACCTATGAATAGGAAAACCAGAGAAACTGATCATTTTGCAATGGCCTCTTAATATTTTCCAGAGCTGCATAACTGATGAATGGGATGGCCATTGAAAAACCTAGATTCTGTGGTCAGTGAACCATTTTTGTGTGGATTTTGAGATTTGTTTTGGTGAATTGTCTTGCTGGAAGATCCAACCATGGCCCAGTTCAAGATTCCTGTCAAAATTAATCTGCTGTGACTTGATGGAGTCCTAACAGATGTCCTGGGCCTGTGGATGTAAATCAGCCCAACAACAAAGATCCACCACTATACTTCATGGTGGGGATGAGGTGCATTGATGCATGGTAATCTTAATGTTCACACGAAACTCATTTCTGGTTCTGTTTCCAAATAGCTACATTTTGGTCATATCTGACCATGCAACCTGTTCTCATTGAAAGTTCCAGTAATGTTTGACAAACTTTATGTGCTTGAGTTTGTTGTTTGATGACTGCAAAGGCTTTTTAATGGCAATCCTCCCAAACAATGTGTGGTTATTTCGGTGAAGTCTGACAGTAGTTTTGGAGCCTTTCTGACCCCAAGGCCTAACTAACATCTTCAATTCTACAGCAAGTGTACCCTCAGATATATACCCCTGTAAAACACTAAGTCATGGTTTACCACCTAAGTGCTCCTAATCACTCAGGTGAACTGAAAAACATAACATTTGAATGGGTTCATACACCAATCAGCCATAACATAATGACCACATGTCTAATATTTTTTAGTTCCCCCTTTTGCTGCCAAAACAGCCCTGACCATTGAGGCATGGACTCCACTAGACCTCTGAAGGTGTGCTGTGCTATCTGGGACCTAGATGTTAGCAGCAGATCCTTTAATTTGTGTATGTTGCGAGGTGGGGCCTCCATGGATTGGACTTGTTTGTTCAGCACATCCCACAGATGCTTGATTGGATTGAGATCTTGGGAGTCTGGAAGCCAAGTCAACACCTTGAACTTGTGTTCCTCAAACCATTCTGGAACTATTTTTGCTTTGTGGCAGGGCACATTATCCAGCTGAAAGAGGCCAAAGCCATCAGGGAATACTTTTGCCATGAAAGGGTGCACATGGTCGGCAACAATGTTCAGGTAGGTGGTACATGTCAAAGTAACACCCACATGAATGGCAGGACCCAAGTTTCCCAGCAGAACATTGCCCAAAGCATTATACTCCCTCCCCCGGCTTGTCTTCCCATTGTGCATCCTGTTGCCATGTGTTCTCCAAGTATGCAGCGCACACGCACCTGCCCATCATGTGATGTAAACGGAAACATGATTCATCAGACCAGCCCACCTTCTTTGATTGCCCAGACATCTTCAATTGGTCCAGTTTTGATGCTCACTTGCCCATTGTAGGAGCTTTCAGCAGTGGACAGGGGTCAGCATTTAGATTCCTTGGACCGCTTTTCCTTCCTTAGACCACTTTTGATATGTACTGACCACTGCGGATGTGGAACACCTCACAAGGGCTGCAGTATTGGTGATGCTCTAACCCATTTGTCTAGCCATCACAATTTGTCACTTGTCAATGTCACTCAGATCCTTACGCTTGCCCATTTTTTCTGCTTCTAACCCATCAACTTTGAAGACAGAATGTTCACTTGCTGCATAATATATCCCACCCACTGGTAGGTGCCATGATAACAAGATAATCAGTGTTATTCACTTCACCTGTCAGTGGTCATAATGTTATGGCTGATCGGTGTACTTCAGTCTTCAGATTTTACTAATACGAATTTATAGGGGTGTCAATATTTGTGGCACTTGTTTTGGAGAAAAATATTTATTTCATTTACTCACTTTTATTTATTCAATGACTTCACTTCGTGAATATTTTGAATAAAAGACCAAGAGGATAAACAACAAATATATATTTTTTCAAACCCCATTTGGCACTGTTTGATTACCATATAAAACTTGACAAATCTTTTTGTAGACAATACCGCAAAGATCCCACAGTCTGAAATAAATAACATTAACCCATAACCAGCAACAATCAGTTTGTACAACCAGTGTTTGTAAGTGTTAAACTACAAATATATTATTTGATGTCGTCAATGATATGAAGAACAGCTCAGTCTATGAGATAAAAATATATTTTTGAAAAATATCATGTAGATTTCATTTTCCGAACAGAAGTTGTGGTTGACTTTCATAAAAAATGTGTGTATATCCAGTGAAAAGTATGGTAAAAACAACATTCCTTATAATACACATTTTCATTGATTTAGTTATTAATATTTTAAATCATTGTATGTATTAATATTGTATTCTGCTTTCTTTGAATTAATCAAAAAATATAACATTATAATAATCATGGTCAAATCAAATTACTTTTTTCAGAAGGAAGTTTTAAAAATCCTGTCAAAAATTTGAATAGTGTTGTGAGAAAACCTGAAAGTCCATAAGTAGCACTAAAAAGAACATACAGTAGAGTATTTAAAAATGCATATATTTTTTATTTTCATGTTTTAAAACTATATTGTATACAGTTTTTTTTATACCCTACCAGGGTCATAATCTTTCCATAGTAAAACCTATTTCCATTAACATTGAGTGGCACTGAGATAACTGAAGCTGTTGTTTCTGGTTTTCAAAGTAGGTGACCATTCATTTTAAAACAGAGCGAGCATTCAACAGATATGCTAAATTAGTGGACACTAAAGGTCATTATACAGAAGTCATTTTCCATGTGGGAGCATTTCAACTACATTAATTATCAAAACTAAGCCTGCTTGATGCAGTAACATTTTCCAGATTTCAAAAATACTTGAAACACCCACTTCACATTTTGATAAAAATGGCCTACGGCTATGGTTACATACAAAATCTTGCTGTTGTTGTAAGCTAAGTCTTTGCTGTGAAAGATGTGTTTCTTGTCTGTTATGCCTATTCTTAAACTGGGGATTCTCTTGAAAGAGTGGGTTGGCACATCTCTGTCTGTGTGTATACTTTTAAAAGCGGTAAGATGGTGAAAAGCATCTGTGTATAAGTGAAGAATCTTGATCTCCCAAATTAAAGAGGTCTCTATCCTACCATCAACACAACATCCTGTTCCTGGGCTGTTATGGGCTTGGCAATGCAGCCTTTGAAGTTGCTACATGTTTGCCATACAAATGTTCACATGATCAACACTTAGATGTGCAGTGAACCCAATCCATGTTAATGGGACAATAACTGACAGTCCGCTTAGGCATGATGGCACTAAGCTGTACACAAGAAATTTTCAGAATGAAAGAAACAGAGAGGGGGAGAGAGAGAGAGTGAGAAGGATTGTTGTTGTTTGTCGTGCAGTTTGCCTTTCTTGGGGGGATAGGCTAGTTTTCTAAGCCTTTTCATCCAGTGATGACCAGGTCATAACAACAAAGGAAGAAAGAAAGACTGAAAGAAAGTAAGAAAGAAAAAGTAAAAAAGTGATAAAAAATATAGTCTGATAGCATGTGGTAAACATTGAAAAAGAGCCAGACCATGGGGCTGGCCAGGATATAAAATTATCCATGATGTAATTTTGTTTCCAAGCAGGATGGGTTTGGGGCATTCGAAACTAAAGAAAAAGACTATTAGTACAAGCCAAAGTTGCTTTGCTGCTTCTCAGAGACTCCTTGAGAAATGGGACAGACTAACTCTAAAATAAACAATTCTACTGGCGGTTGTCTTAGGAGATTTCGTAGTGGCAGTGGAAAGAGAGTAGGTTATTCCGGTTACTTTTTTCTGCTATTACATACAGTAGGCTACACTCCCTATCCCTAATTGCAGTGACTGAGTCATCCAGACTCACTGAAAACACCACGGATGCATTCAGGGACGTTCACCACAGCTCTTCATTGGACTACAACGGTGTCCATAATAAATTGACTGTATTGCCTTATTGTATCTCAATGAATTAAATTGCACAAAATTAAAATTATTAATGTACTTATAGGGTCTAGGCCATTAACTATATAAATATGGGGAAAAGCAGAACTCTAATAACACTACATTTTTGCAGCGTCGCATCTGGCATTGTTGCGCTCTGAAAAATCACACAACCTAAAACCTCGGTACTGTAATATCTAAGTAGCTATTACACATGTCAGTAAAATGTAAATCATTATTAAACATATGGTAATACTTCATAATTTAGCGTAAATGATAAAGACTGAATAATTATGCAATATTTATTATAGTATAGACCATAATAACGAAACGTATTGATATAATGAATAAAGCTTATAAAATGTTGGGACTCGTAACACTAATTTTGCAACCATGGAACGTTTTGCTTGTTTACAAAAATAACTGCACAACAAGTACTGTGGTTAGGTATTGCCTGAACATAACTAAGCTTGGAGGTAGACTCGCCTCGGGTATCCCTAGCATAACAATCCTATGCCCTACCTTTTTGTTTGTCCATCCCTGGCAGTGCTTAAAGAGTCCCGGAGAAGTTAATTTCTTTTCCTGATGTCATAGCTGTTTCCAGAATGAGCCGCAATTCTTCTATCCGACAAGTGTCAGCTTAACTAAACGCTGAGGTGATGAACCAAGCAAGTAACCGAAACTCTGGTCAACACAACTCGTAAAAACTATAACACAAGACACACCCCTTCGCGCTTATAGAAGCAATGGTTAAAGCGACCACTAGGCGCAGAGAACCACTACTAAAGGGAGCGTGTTCGTGTGCCAGTGTATTTGTGTGTACTTTCTCTATTTTTTCCGGACATAAATTCAGCAAAATGTCCTAAAACCATAAAATGCTAATAGTTTAAGGGTGAGTGTTAAGGTTTATTTGAAAGGTAATCAAAATGTTATGTTTGTGCATAGGACAGGGTAAGATCAGACTAAAACGCATTTCCTCAACTGATTTACGCTACACAGACACATTTTCCTCAAACCAAAAATAAATATTTTATTTCCACTCACCATTGATAATTTCAGTCCTTTTTCACCTCAGTTTAAATATGTGTGCATTCATAGCTGTGTAGGTACATACCATCATGTTGCATCAGACTACACAATATAATTAGGACCTACAATATCTCAACTTTATTTTGCAATAGTATGCAATGAATCTTATCATTGGATGAAACAAATCAATATGGAAAAAAGTAATTAAAGAAGTACAAAAGAAAAAACACAGAAACAATATCTTAGTCACATAATACCAGTCAAACGTTTGGACACACTTACCCATGCACTTGAATGGGTAAATGTGTCATAACATTTGTTTGATACTGTATATCTACAGATGTATCTGAAACTACATCTAAAAAACTTGATGATATTTTCTCAGTATTTTATTGGCTTACTGATTCAGAATACCTAGAAGGTACAGACCAAAAATCCAAACGAATTCATTTTGTAACCCCTCCCCAATGGCCACTTTCACATTTATAATGCATGAGGATAAGCTTAAAAGATGCTGTGACAGCTTTTTACAAAGCTGAAATTGTTTTAATACAGTGAGAGCATTCAAAAGCATCATTCATGACATCAGTGAACATCAAATATGGTTCATCCTCAGGTATCCGATGTGTGAAGAAAAAACAGGACTCTGTGTAGTTCAAACTCAATTGGAGCATATTATCTTGGTAATTGTCAAAGCCCCTTATTACCAAGTGAACAATTTCCGGCTCAAGAGTTTCTTCAAAATACATAAAAAAATGCCAAGCAAAGCGGTCACAAAGTTTATATGTGCATTGACCACTGTTAGTTGTTCTAAGAATACACTAATGCTCCATTTATGTGACATTCATTCATCTTTGAGACTTTAGAAGCACTAAAAACATCAGCAAACTCAAGGCATTTTGTAACAATGTCATTGCCACCACGACATCTGATGATAGGAAAAACAACTTGAGTGAGGCCTGCTGGGTACTACTGCTGCTGAACAGAGCCTGAGCACTTTAACAGAGTCCAAAATGTTAGTGTTCAAAGCACGAACAAAGTAGCAGACAGGCCAGCCCTGAGTCCATTAGCCTGCATCCGCCCAAGGTTTTTGGGATTTCTGGTGCATGACATCATCTGTAAGTGGCAAGGTGAGTGAAGCCGCACTAACAGACAGGCTGGTTCAGTCCAACATGGAGGAGGATGTGGTCATAAATGGTCATAAATGAACGCAGGAAGCAGAGTCAAATCTCTTGATACCACTCCCCATTCCCTCAATGCTGAATCTCGTCCTCCAGTCTTCCTTCTGGTGTAGTGCATTTTAGGTAAGGCGTTGTCTACTTTTTTGTTAATCAAAATATTTGTTTGTTTACTCAAAGTTATTGTACTGACATGTGAAATCATTTTTTTTGTTTTTGAAGATTAACATGCCACTTTCAAGGTAGAAATAAATAGCTGCACATCACTAGAACAACAGAAAATGTCTAAAACCCCTTCAGAATACCTTCCTTGCAAAAACTCACTCCAGGGTTATAGAGGAGAGAGTGGTGTTCAAACTTCGTACATAAAAACAGGGCAGTGGCCAGTGCTGTAAAGGTAAGTGACCCAGAAAACTTTAATTTCTGACAGCCTATAGATACTCCGTAATATCCGCTCAATTAAAACAGAAAAACTGCACTTCATCAAACTTTCATAACAATAGTTAATAAAAATGCAGGTAAGGAAGTGTTTAAGTGGGCAATATGTACTACTTAGACAAACCTTCGGAAATAAATTCTTACTAGCCACAGCTGTGGATGCTTTGCTAATTTGTATATTTGTAGGTCTAGATTAGGCCAAGTTCTAGCTATGGACTGTATGAAGTTATGATAAGATGTCATGTTTTGTAAATCTACTCCTGATTAATCAAAAAGCGGAGTCTCAAAACACCAGCAAAACAGCTTGGCTAAAACACTTGCAATCTTCTTGAAATGGTAACTTATTCTCAAGTGCAATTATTGTTGAACAGAGCCCCATGCACTCTATAGAGAATAGTGTCCTATTTTGTCCTCTCTGTGAATATTGATTTATACTTTTTTTTACTCTATGTACCAAAATTCCATAATCAAGTAAAAATGGTAAGTGCAATGTCTGTGTTTTAAAAACTTAGTGCAATGTCTGTGTTTTAAAATCTGGAATACTTCAGATATCGAGGCATCCATGCAATGTTTCTCAACCCTGCTCCTGGATGCCACCCCCCTCCCTGCATGTTGTAGAACTATCCCTGTCCTAACATAGCTGATGTAGCTCATGAAGGACTTGATAATGAGGTGATCATTTGAATCAGGGGTGACGGAGCAGGGAGAGATCGAAAACATGCAGGACAGGGGGGTGCCCAGGAGCAGGGTTGAGAACACTGATCTAGTACTTCAATTCTACAAAAATGTTATGTGTATTTTGGTTGTTTAATGATTACATTGCTATGGCTTTACTTCTGGCAGTCTAGTAACTGAGAAGTGTGAAGTTATATTAACCATCGGCAACTCTGATTTACACTATCTACGATAGCCTAAGTTAGCTTGGTGTAGGTTTAGCCATGGTCAGTCCAATCAAACTCTGTTGGAGAGTCAGTTGTTTGAACCTAAATAAAAGATTTCACAAACTCTCTACACTGTGGCTACAACTAGAGTAAATGAATACTCTGACACTATACAGAGTTGGTGTATTGAATGGGAAATCAAAAGATCCAATACAGCTAAGATATACTTGGCGATAATTGCTTCTGCCTTTCTTGGTTGTTGCATTAGACTTGATGTTACAGTTGATGTTAGAATAATTTCCCAAGGAAATGCACTGGCTTATGACGATTAAGTAGGTCTCCTTATGCTAAAAAAGAGAAACCCTCTTCTTTAAGTCATTCTGCTTCCAGAGGGAGAGGCAATCAAATTCCTCAATGGTCATCCCGAATAGATTCTGGAAGTCCTCCATGGACAGGTGTCTCTGCAAAGGACATGGCCAGATCATATATTAGACATCCCAATTTACATGCTTTACAATTATTTGACTTTTTGTTCAAGGCCGTCTGTGTATTTAGGCTATAGGATTGGATTCTATACACAGCAATATAAATGGAGGTGGAAAAAAGTATAAAGTAAAAGTTCTTGGCTGTGTTGTGACCATGAAACAGAGTTCATTCATAACTTACCAGTGACATTAACTGGACATTTACACTCTTCCTTTTTATTTACACACTTAATTTAATTTAACTTCCTTTGTTTAGTTACTTAGATCGTAATTAGATACTTCCCTAAAGTGGTGAACACATTCAAACCCATTTGAGAACTTGTACTCACAATACATCAATGCATGTAGTACTCTTTAAAAGACATTTGAAGACAACAACGATTTCCTACCTCAATCACATTGTCATAGGATCACATAATATCTCTATTTATTTCTGTGAACAGTTGGGAACAGAATTCCTAAATTAAACTCAGTCACAGCTGAATTGTTGGTGATTTGGCAATCTTCTGACCCACAAAACAAAAAATTCAAACCTAAAAATATCTAGATATATTTGTACTGTAGGTGGCAAAAAACTAGTTTGCTGCCTTTTTGCCAATACTGCTCATGGTGACTTTATCCCCACCCCCAAATCCCACCCACTGCTAAAGTGGGGTTGTTGTCTAATGACTTAAGTCATGCCCAGTGACATGCACATTGGAGGTGTTCTAGTCAAGAAGAACTGACCCTAACCTCCAGTCTTGTTCTGTCCACTCCTGGCAGTGGTCTCCTCCTTCCTCTGTTGGTCACTATGAGCATTTCATATGGATAGATCTATGGAAAAACACCATTAGCTGTAGCAAGGGAAGGTAGTACAAATAACTCCCTTCTTCTACAGAGTCTTTACATTGGCACAAAGCTTACAGTAGTCCTCCTAGAATGAATGTGTTCTGTATTTCAATACAATTGTAGCTGTGAAAAATGTATACTTACTACACCCACAAATTACAGGCATAGTGAAAAATGATGGGAGAAAATGAATTCTTGAGAGATTTCCAAGAACAGACTTTCTGACCTTCTCGTTCAGCCTACTGGGCATTGATCTTCCCCGATCCATTCTTCCTCCTGGATGATCTCCGTTCTAAAGAACGACACCCAGCACATCCTTACTGTTAATGGGACTAACCATGCCAGAATTTAATGAGACAAATTAAACTTTTTGTGGATAAGAATATGTTTTCAGATTAAATGGGGACAAATATTCTTACCTGGAGGTCTGCAGAAAAAAAGAGATTGTGTGTTAGAATGTCACAATCACAAACAGTTTTAGTGACAAGCAGTTATAGCGCATCATTTTACAACAGTTATTTCTCGACTGAAAACGATACGTTAAAAATATACCTGCTAGCATGCACATGTTCTGGGATTTAATATGCAATGCACTAATCACAGGGGTTCAAAAATCTCTCCTTGGGATCCTGGGGTTCCACATATTGGTTCTACATTCAAACATTGACTCAACCCAGCACAATTGACTCAACATTTCCAAGTTTATTAAGCCCTTGTTCAGATCTGGTGAGCTAGTTCAAGGTTAAAACAAAACGGATAGTCTGGGGGTCCCAGACAAAAATCTAAAAACAGTTTCTTGTCCATGTATTATTACTTTAACTTACCAGGTGCTCCTTTGTCCTTGTCAGACTTGTCGAATTCAGCAGATTGGAGCTGTGAGCAGAATGCAAACTATTATTCTCTATCACAGGTTTTTTTTTACATTTGATTTAGGATAACACAATGAACTCTGGCCCACTGCAACATAATGGCCACAGCCAGGGCTCACAAAGCATCTCAGAATATTGTTGATCTGGGATCAGTTATACTTTTTTAACTGTAATGACTATGATACATAGTCAGGGAAAGGGACCTTGTCCTAGATCAGTACTCCTTCTCTGAGACACTTTATAAAAACTGTCCCAGATGCTTTCACCATTTACTCACCCTGGTCAGACTGCTGGGAAATGTTGCTGGGAAATGTATGGTTTTGGAGGCATTGGAGGATGAACCTAGGAAACAAAATTACACTGGGACCATTTAAATCACTTATTGCAAGGGAATATATTACACAGGCACTGCACTGCACAAGTAAACTGATGATATTAAAAGTGTATTTTATGCAACCCAATGTTTCACTTGGACAATCCTGAGATTAGCTTTGCCTCTCACAATCCTATGAAGTATTGCTACGTAGACCCAATATCATTGTTGAACGGAAACTTCAACTAATAATGTAGCTCTCAGTGGGTGTAGTTTGAAAAGTACTGAAAATATATACACTTACTGCTTTAGGTCACTCTGATTTAGAGTGTCTTGTAAGTGTCTTAAATATAACTGTATTAGCAGCTTGTGGAGCAAGCAGTAACAGCCCTTTTCCACCAGAGGTCATAATTTGACAACCTACAGCATCCTCGCATATTGATATCCACTACTAAACCTGTCTTATTGACAAAATGGAACTGTGCACAGTGGGGATAATTGTCAGAATCTGATAAGATGTGTAAACAACAGCACTATCCTGCTACAGGTCTCTCTGTCTGACAAGCCAACATGTATTGTCACAGGATAATAAAAGCCTTCAGAGAAATGCGGCAGAATGAAGTTGAGGGTGAGTGATGGCGAAGTTCCAAAATAGCATCTTACAATGTGCAGTACATTTGACCAAAGTTCATGCCGGGGACAGGATACCCTTTCAAAGACAGCTGTGAGGAAACCCCTTTTTACAACGGATTCTAAACGTGGGCATGTGTGACAGAATGTGTGTTTCTTGCTGTTAAAAGTACACTCACTGGATCACAGATAATCAGTTCGTCAACTCCCTGTCTGGGGACTTTTCCCATTTCCTGGTATATTTGCCCGGGGTCCCTTAGCCTCCTGCCATATTTGTGTACAAATAAGTTTGCAAAACATTCTCTAATGGACACAAATTTATTTTGTATTACCCATGTGCATTGGTGTCTGGTCAGGCAGCGAGCGCGTTTTCCTGCGAATTGGCACGGCTTTATCCAGCTCCTCTTTCAAGATGATCTTACCCAAGTTTGACTGAATCTGAAGGGTGGACATTTACAATTAAAAACGGTTTTACAGGCAGCCACTCTCCTCATTTATGTGTGTGATTCAGCCAAATTGGGGGAAATATTTCCAAATCAAACAGTTTTTTTACTTTGCTGAGCTCCTGCTTCTGCAGTTGGTGTAGCTTCCACATATCATCAGATAGGTCTCCATCGTCGTAGTCTTCATCGTCCTCATCCTTCTTGCCTTGCTTCCTCTTCTGGGACTCAGCTTTCTTTCTCCACTCTGACTCTTTGGTGAAAGGGAGAAATGTGTTAAACCCTGGAGCTACTGAGCAGGTTTGATGTCCATTTTAATGCAAAAAGTACACTAAACTCAATCATATGTTTCTTAATTTTCCTTACTGAGAAGCACTGAAGACAATTGAAAATCCACTTGCTGCTAAACCAGAGTTTTTTTAACGTAGAAGCACAACATCATAAAATGTCTAGAAACAAATCACAAACCACACTCAACAGACCAGACCAGGGTTTGGGGTTTCAATCAATGGGAGATGTACAAATATTTTGTCCTTTGTTGTAAATTGTCTCAAATTCTGAAAGCAAAAACTAGGTTAGAGCCAATGTCTCAAGTAGCTGAAACTGTCATTACCACAACCTAAAAATATAGAACTGGTAAACATAAATTATTTTGTTTTTCAATCCTAAGGGATTACCCCAGGAATGGCCAGTGCAACTGGCCAAAAGCAAACAGGTTTGTTGGTTAGTAACTGAATTTGGCTGTCTTTCACCGTCACACCGCACATGTGAGGAAAATCTAGGTAGAATACCAGAGAATTATTGATTTATGTGTGTAATGATTCTGGCCTAAAATTCTCAGCAAGCAGCATGATAATAACCAGAATGGCATGGGATGTGCTTTAGAGCGCACATATCTCACCAGACTGCACCAGTTGCTGCAATATTATGAAACTTCTGTAATCAACATCAACGTGCTCCTAAATTTTTTTCAGATTCCTCCACTGCCAGAACGCTTTGCCTGGATTTGTCTTGAACCAGTGATACTCTGCTTAGCAACATACACAACTGCCCTCCTTGACAACATTGAAATCCTTTGAGCTATACAAACTGTGCTGATTGAATAACCCCATAGGAAACATTTCAATGTAGCCATGAACTAAGCTTGCGGTATGTTTTTAACTCCTTCATAACTGCTACTGTAGCTAGGATTGTTCACTTATATTGGCAGTCGTGGAATTAATTGTGTGAAATGTACCGACTGCAGCCAGGGACGGGGGGCAGGGCCAGTACTCAGTTTCAATCTTAGAGGGTTGGTTGGGATCAGGTGGCTGGGCAGCAGGAAATTTAGATGACTCAATGATAAGGTCCTCAATGTGCTTTCCCTGGGGGAAGGATGCTGTCACATCTACAGAGATGGATGGAGAGACACACACAAAACACACACATACACAATTAGATATAAAGCAAATGTCCACAGAACAAATCCAGTGTTAATGTTTTGTAACCTAATTGTAATCCATTACCTGTTGTGTGATTATGCAATGTTTATAAAATGTTAGCATATATACAAATACATACAAACCAATACCTTGTTTGTAAATTGGTGGCTTCTTGTATATATTCATTCCATTATCTAGAATGCAAAAAATAGAAAAATGGCAAAATCAGTCCAAGATGAAGAGAAAATCTTCAAACCAGAGTAGAAAGAGTATAAAAATATACAGAGAAGAAGCTGATAAAAACAGTGTACAGTACCTGGCCTGTGAAAGTGCTGTGTGGGAATTTTAGTAACGGAGGCAAAGCTGGTTTTGAGTCGGAGGGTTGAACCTGGCGATGACCCAATAGGAGACCCCCTGCTCTCCAGCCACTCCCTCGGATCCTTAGAGAGAATAGTCTATGGACACAAGAACAACATTATGGTCAGGATCCTAACTGAGATGTATCATGTATTCACACCAAACACTCCACTGATGAGAGTGTAGTGATTGGTCACTGTTACCCTGGTTGCTGTTTTTATAATGCCAACATGTTTTTGCATTTGTGTGTGTGTGGATGTGCGTGCTTTGTTACCATACCAGCGATGTACAAATCCTTTGAGGATTCCATAATTACAAACTGTGTGTGTGTGTGCATATGTGTGGGTGCAAGTGATCATGCCACCTGTCCCAATTAAAGAGGGCATTGGTTATTAAGAATAGACAATAAAATTCAGTGCAGAGAGAGAAAGATAGGGTAGCGATAGAGGACTTGTGTGGAAGAGAGAGCAAGAGAGCTCTTTATGGGGCACTGGGCAGCGTAATGAGAATTAACAGCCTGAGTGATTGTCCACCCAAGAGCACAGATGCCGTCCATTCTTCACCTCAGGAGAGGGTGGAGGGGAGATGGAATGCGGAGACATGGACCTCTAAAGGAGAGAATGAGAAAAAAGAAAAAGAGAGGTAAGAAAGCGAGACAAATAAGTTGTTTTTCCTACTGGCTGCATTTTCTTTCGTCGGCTTTGTGAGACAGACACTATTTGACAGATGCTGTAACAAGTCTAACAGGACCTAGTCAATTCCATAACCCCAAACAGAGAAGAATTACCAAATTCCAGTGACTAAATAGGTGTACTTTTCTAAGCTGATGCCTCTGGTGCACATACTGCTTCAGCATGGATTCAAATCCAGTTCACAGCTACCTTAGCACACTCAGTTCTTTCTCATTTCCACAGTTTCTGCTCTATCCATTGAAGCACGAAATGACAAAATACAGCTCTGAAAAAAATGAAAAGACCACTCCTAATTTTTCTGTAAGGCAGCCATTCCATTCCAGTGTCTGTTATATTCCATCACAGGCAAACCTCATTTAACTCAATGAGGTACTGATTAGGTGATTACCTGAAACAAATCTAATTTAACAAGGAAAAATATCAAAACCACTGCAGTGGTCATCTCTATCCTCTTGCAATAGGAGCAGCTGGATGGCAAAAACTGTGAAAGCAGTACCTAAAAGGTAACTATACAGCATGACAAAAGAGTTGAAAGGAAAAGCTTTGAGTGAGGAAAAGAAGGGTTCTATTCTGGCTTTATTGGCAGAGGGATACAGTAAATGTCAGGTTGCTTCCATCCTGAAAATTTCAACGATGGTGGTTCATAAGAACAAGGTCAAGCAACAGACATTGGGGGACAACAAAGCTACAGACTGGCAGATGGCGAAAACGACTGTCCACTGACAGAGATTGGACCGCAGAGGAATGGAGTACGGTCATCTTCTTTGAAAGTCCAATTTTCGGACAACACTTGGTTGACTAATGGTTAGACAGAGACCTGGAGAGGCCTACAAGCCACAGTGTCTCGCACCCACTGTGAAATTTGATGGAAGAGTGGTGATAATCTGGGGATGCTTCAGCAAGGCTAGAATCGGGCAGATTTGTCTTTGTAAAGGACACATGAATCAAACCAAGTACAAGGTTATCATGTTCTGCTCTGACAATATTCCCCAACTCTGAGAATAGTTTTTTACTCAAACACATACCTATGAAGAGTAAAACCAGAGAAACTGATAATTCTGCAGTGGTCTTTTTCAAAGCTGTATGTGCAAATATACAATGGATATGAAAAGCCTACATGTCCAAGTTGATGTAAAGGCTGAAATCAAGACAAGATGTTTATCCCCTTTAATAAGATCCTGCAATTATCAATATTTATATGAAAATGAAGTGGACGCAAGTTGGGACCGTCTGGCCATTGCAAAGTCAGTATGGAAAAGAGAATAGCTCCACATATCAAGATATTTTTGCCAGAAAAGCCTGCTGAAATCTCCCAGAAAGCTGAGGTAGAATTTCCCTTTTCATCAATCAATCAAATTTCTTTACAAAGCCCTTTGTACATCAGCAGTTGTCACAAAGAGATTTTACCCAACACCCAACCTGAAACCCCAAGAAGCAAGCAACTACAATGTTAAAGCACATTTAGAGAGTGTGTCAAGAACATTTAGAGAGTGCATTTATTAGGTTTACAAGGATTTACAGTGGAGAAAGAGAAGTGTCCCTACTCCACCTGGCACACTAATACAGCAGCGTAAAACCTCGGGGCTGAGACAGGTGGGTCCAGTGACACTGTGGCTCTTTCCAGTGGAAGAGCCACAATAGGTAGGAAATCAATCCACTCACATTGCCAAGCATAAACCAAAGGGACACCAACCAACTGCAACCACCCTGAAAACTGGCGACAGGGTCATGGGTGGCCAGGGCTCACTGATGCACATGGGGCGCAAAGGCTGGTCAGTGTGGTCTGATCCAACAGACGAGCAACTGTAGCTCATATTGCTGAAAAAGTGAATGCTGGTACTAATAGAAAGGTGTCAGAACACACAGTGCATCACAGTTTGTTGCTCATGGGGCTGCGTAGCCGCAGACGAGTCAGGGTGCCCATGCTGACCCTTGCCCACTGGTGAAATCACCTACAATGGGCATGTGAGCATCAGAACTGGACCATGGAAAAATGGAAGATGGTGCACTGTTCTGATAAATCACGTTTCCTTTTAGATCACGTGAATGGCCGGGTGCGTGTGCGTCGCTTATCCGGAAAACACATGACACCTGGACGGGAAGGAGGCAAGCTGGCGGATGCAGTGCGATGCTTCGGGAATCTTCTGCTTGGAAACCTTGGGTCTTGCCATTCATATGGATGTTACTTTCACACGTACCACCTACCAAAGCATTGTTGCAGACCATGTGCACCCTTTCATGGCAACGGTATTCCCTGATGGCATTAGCCTCTTTCAGCAGGATAATGTGCCCAAGCACAAAACGAAAATTATTTAGGAATGGTTTGAGGAACAGAACAACGAGTTCAAGGTACTGACAGCCTCCATATTTCCCAGATCTCAATCTAATTGAGCATCGGTGGGATGTGCTGTACAAACCAGTCCGGTCCATGGAAGGCACACCTCGCAACTTAGAGGACAGATCTACTACTAACATCTTGGTGCCAGATACCATAGCGCACCTTCAGAGGTCTACTGGAGTCCATGCCTCGACGGGTCAGGGCTGTTTTGGTGGCAATAATGGGACCTACACAATATACACAGGTGGTCATAATGTTATTGCTGACCGGTGTAGGTTAAGCAAACTAAAACAAGGTGGTGTTTACCATAGCTCTTACTAGAAGAATCTTCCTCCACTTCAGTCATGAACAATGAATGCTGTTATATGACACATGTTAAAATCGGACAACTTAATGTAAAAAGAATAAACAAAATATAAAATCACAATGATAAAATATTCGTAGAAGCCAACTTATAAAAATTAGTTTTTCGGCAAGATTTAAAAGAAAGCACAGACGTAGCATTTCTGACATTCTGTTCAAGAGACTAGGGGTCCATACAGCAAAGGCCTGGTGCCCTTTATATTGCAGTCTAGACTCTGGGACAGCAGAAGTCCTTTTACAGCTGATCTGAGAGGCCCAGCAATGCACTATGGATTGAGCAGGTCACTAATGTAATCACTAATATAACTCATGTAAAAAAAAAAAAAAAAGTTTTAGGATCAAAGAAAAAGAGATTTGTTGAGATTGTCAGATTAAATTGTTTTCAGATTTCACAGTGAACCTTGACGGTTGGATGGTCATATCCCAAAAATAGGTGAAAGACCTCTGTCGCCTGTGTTACCCTTGAACCCGATGACTCTTTTGATGAACATATAAAACATATTTCAAAAGTGCCTTATTTCAATCTTTGGAAAATCTGAGACTTTTTATCAAAATATAATGCAGGAAAACTAATCCATGCCTTTGTTACTTGAAGACGATTGCAATGCTCATCTCTCTGTTTACCCTGATGCACCAATATTTATAATTTAATTAGTGCTAATTAATTATCACGGCTGCTCGACTCTTATCTAGAACCTCCAAAAATGTATCACATTATTCCAGTATTATCCTCTTCACACTGGCTGCCTGTTAAGGCTAGGACTGATTTTAAGGTTTTGCTGTTAACCTACAAAGCATTACATGGATTTGCTCTTACTTACCACTCTGAATTGGTCCAGCCATAGATATCTAATATATGTACGCTAACAACAGAAGATACAGTCCTCCTTACTGTACCTACTGTACAATTTCTAACCAAACAGCTGGAGGCAGGGCTTTCTCCCATAGAGCTCCACTATTGTGGAATTATTTGCTGATTAAAGTAGGTCTTTCTTCAGCAATGTCCATGATTAAGTGATTAATCTGGCCCAGGGGTATGATGGTGAATGGAAAGGCACTGGATTTACCAGCCACCCTTGCTGTCTTTGCCTAGTGGGCTCCCTTCTCGACCGGGATATCCTTTGTGCAACACCATTCGGGGGGCGGAGTCACTGGCCTGCTGTTGTTCTCCTTGGCTGTCCTTCTGCAATGGGAATGAGCTCTGTGGGCGACATTCAGCCTCCTTTTAGGGTGGTTGTGTTTGGTTGGTGTCCATTTGTTTAGATGCTTGGCTAAAGCAGGTGGTGTTGCATCCTGCATGGTTGGCCCTGTCCGGGGTTATTAGGATGTGTCTCTGGGCACCCCTGTCTCAGCCCTTAGTTTAATGCTGCTATATTTTTGTGCCAGGGGACAAGGGTCAGTCTGTTCTTCAGCTACAATTGTTTATATTGCATTTATGTGACGGGGAAAATAATCATTTTGAAATATATGCTCAAGTATCCTTTGGTATCCAAAGAATAATCTCTCTTTTATGCTGTCCGGCTTGACATTAGGACACGAGCACTTGGGCCACATCTCCGGACCACCAAGCCTGAATGACTCAAAGCAGTTCCTGTACAAAGTTCTCCTGGTTGTGTTGCAGATAAAGTTCCTGCCTGATGATTCCTGCTGCAGCTGCCCTCTCCTACCTGATCGTTCCTTTGTCGACCTGGTCATGCAATAATTTGATTTCACTTAAAGACTCTAAACTGCGCATCAACTCTGTTGTAGCTTGCTGTTTGGGGTTTCAAACTGAGCACCTGTAAAAGCACTTTGTGAGAACTGCTGATATAAAAATGCATTTGAGTGATTGATGACTGGAATGGCCCAGGTAGATCCTGGACCTCTGCACTATATAAAATGTGTTTTCTGACCTATACAAGTCATGAGATACCCTCAAGTGGACTGAGCTTGTACAGTTCTGCCGAGTGTTATTGGGCTGTTGCTTTAAGATCATTAGGCAGGATTTGAGTCGATGCTGCAGCAAGAAAGAAATGTACACCAGAGTCAACAACCCAAAACGCTGGACCACCCCGGGCCACAACAAATAGTTTTTTGCCATTAACGCAAACAACTTCAATAATGGAATTTTAAGACTATAATAGTGAATAATGAATACTGGAGTAGCTGAACATTTCAGTTTTAAGAATCAAGCAATCTTTTAGCTCCATTGATCTTTTTGATATGTAATACCCTGTTTTTGACCATGGTTTCTAAGGTGCCTTACTGTCAGCACAGAAGAGAACTCAGCACAGTGGTCATAAAGGTGCACATAGGAGCTTGTCTTGCATTTAAATTCAAGAACTACTGAAATACAAATAATATTACTGCATGTATATCGCATGTAGGACGCATATTTGTTACCACATTTAATAGGACACATTGCACAAAGTATATCCAGACCAATTGGCTACCCCCATAGGTAGGCAAAACATTTGTAGTTAGAAACAATTATGTTATTTGTCTTGATAGCACACCTACTGAATCTTAGTATGACAGACGAAAACTTGTATGATACTTAACTACTAATTATGTCATATCCTGAATGCAATAACCGATTCCAAACAAGCCAAGGATTATGCCGGCATTAAACCTGGATGGTAAATCATTAGGACAGAGAGGAGCCACATTATCCCACAGAACTAATCATCCAATTGTGGTGAAAATGATGTACACCCATGATGTGATGGAACCTCTGACCTCTCTGCTTCGGGGGAGCTCCGACAGGTCTAGAGGCGTGTAATTAAAATGGGGTTCGTATATCATTAAGTCCGGCCTCTCAATGTCTAGAATGGCCTTTTCTTTGGGGATGGCTGCCAAATCCTTGTAGCCAATGACCTGATTGTCCATTTTGGCCTGGAAAAAAAAGAACAACACAGTGAAAATTATTTGTGCATTAGCGGTACGTTTTCAGGTGTTTATGTGCGTGTGTGTGTGTGTGTGTGTTTGTGTGTGTGTGTGGCTGATGGTGCATACTCACTGTAATAGAAACGGATGGGGATCCTGGGATGCTGGTACTCCGGAGGGAACACACACTCCCAGGAGACGTGCGGGTCAGCTGCTGCTTCCAAACACACAATGTGTCAAAGTTCACAGGGTCAGATGCACAACAATATCATGCAGACTTTCGTTTATTTCGTAGAGCAAGATGGTATGAAACAGAAAAGGCATACAAGCGTTTCTTATTTGTGCAGATAACACCTCATGATTACAGTTTATTTACAGAAGTACAAACATTCTTACTTCCCCCACATAAGAATCAAACACACATTGGCATTCCAAGCACCATTCTCCACATGAGCTATACCAGACCCTTTACAAAGCATAGCTTTGTTCTAATACTGACCATGATCAATAAAAACCTTACCTTCGGCATCATTTTACAGGATGACCGAATTGATTTTCCCAGCGAGGCTTCCCTAACAGAGAGAGATAAAAGTTAAACAAGGGAGAGATGTACAAAACTGTGCGAGAAATGTTATGTCATCGGAGAATTATTTTTAAAGATAATTTAATAAATGTTATTTTGCTTGTGATGTCTACATGGTCCATAAAAACAATGTAATTTATAAAAAATAACATATAAACAATAGAATACAAAAAAGGCAGTGGATGATCCATTAAGCAGTCTGAATATAAAGTGGCACAAAGTACTGACTTGTTTACAATGTTCCTTTGTGTTTACTTGAATTTTTCCCGGACCGCATAAGCGGAGCTGGCCAAGAAGAGACCGCACCCGAACGAGTGACTGAGAGCGCACTTAACTGAGCAACCGGCCAAACCTTGTTAAATAGCATAGTGGTAAGAGATACGGACTACCATAAAATAGGTCCCACATTCAAATCTCATCACAGTCAAAATCAAATATGCATTACAATGTGTTCCAGATAAACAAAAGCTTGCTGGCTACAACCTTCAGTACCTATGTTATAGTGAGACTAAGATAAAACTATTTACGGTTATATAGCAACTATCTTTGATAGATTTTCGAAGCTCACATTCGTGCATGTTCTTGGGGTAATATAGGCTAGATCACAACCACTTGGCAGTGTTAATGTCATCTTCATTCTCGCTACTGTAACGATTGCTCAATTCTTATGACTATTCCAATTAGTAAGTTAGTAGATACTGGTAAGCTTATTAATGGCTAATACACTGTTAAAATGGCCAGTGGCAAACACCATACAGTTCATAGACGCTATTTGTGGTGGAGGTAAACATATTAGGAAATGTTAGCCAGTTTTGCACAATGCTTAACTTGGTGTGAATGCAGGATAAAATGATCTAATATCGAGATACTATACTGACACTTTGCAAATGTATAGCTCTGTGACATAGTGGTTAATTAAAGACATAGCCACTCATTTGGGAGACCCGGGTATGAATCCAGTCAGGGCAACTATCTTCATCACTTTTAACTGTGGGCTGGCTGAACTAAGCTTACCTTTTCTGCTTCTTAAACGTACTGCTTAAATAAATGTTGATGACTTTCGCATAGTAATATAGAATGTAATAGGTGCAATTTATCAGCGCCCACACAGTGGTGCGGACGAACCAAAACGTTGGCGCACAAAACTGTCACTCGTATGAACCCAGAACCAAACAACCTTGACATAGTACCAGTTATTTTGTCCACTGTGTGCTGCCCATGGGAATTGCTGCACAATGTGTAAATACCCTGCTAAAAAATATTAAAGGAACATTAAAATCACACATCGGGTCTTGATTACCAAAATGTATTTACTGTATATTGTGCACATTGTGTCACTCAATGAGAACAAAATGATGCACCAATGATCAGTGGAAACCAAAATCACAAACAGATTGAGAGCTGGATTCAAACTCACACCAAAAATGTAAGTAAACATTTGAAATCACAGGCTGTTCCAACTTGTGTGAATTTCATAATGGAAACTCATAACGTGACTTAGTAGTGTGTATGGCCCCAACATGCCTTGTATGCACTCCCCACAATGTCTGGACATGCTCCTAATGAGACAGTGGGTGATGTCCTGGGGAATCTCCTCCCAGACCTGGATCAGGTTATCAGTAAGCTCCTGGACAGACTTTGTACTTGTTGCTGTCGGATGCACCGATACATAACATCCTAGAGGTTTTCCATAAGATTTAGGTCTGGGGAATATGAGGGCCAGTCAATTGCATCTGTCACGACAGCAGGTAAGGATCCAGGCGCGGACTGGGGAGGTGAGGGAGAGGCAGGCGGAGAGGTCGGGGACGGGCAGTGAGACGGTTCATGTGACGAAGGCGAAGGTACAGGCAAGCTGTAGTCAGAACAGTTGAGGACAGGCGCTAGGTCGGTACACGAGCGGGCGGCAGGAGTACAGTCAGGGAGCAGGCAGAGTAGTCTGAGACAGGCAGGGGATCAGGACTCAGGCAAAGATCAGATGCACGGATAGGGCGTAGGTAGAATAGTCGAGAACGGGCGATGGGTCAGTACATGGAAAATCGAGATGAACGTTTGTAAAGAGCAAGATGTGGCATGCTAACATAAACCATTGATCCGGCAGGGAAGAGGTGACAGGGAGCTGTATAAATACAGTTGGTGAAGGGGTGATTGGGAACAGGTGTGTGAATGGTGACTGGGAACAGGTGTGTGAATGGTGACTGGGAACAGGTGTGTGAATGGTGATTGGGAACAGGTGCGTGCTGACAACTCAGGGAAGCGAGCGCCTGCCTCTGCACGCTCGCGGAGGCGGGGGTGTGACAGCATCAATGCCTTCATCATCCAGGAACTGCCAAAACACTCTGGCCACATGAGGCCGGCCATTGTCCTGCACCAGGAGGAACCAAGTGCCCTCTGCACCAGCGTAAGGTCTGATGATGTGTCTGAGGATTTCATCCTAGTACCTAAAAGCAGTCAGGGTACCATTGGCTAGGACGTGGAAGTCTGTGCGACCCTCGAAGGATATGCCTCCCCAGACCATCACTGACCCACTGCCAAACCGGTCATGCTGGATGATGTTGCAGGCAGTAGAATGTTCGCTATGTCATCTCCAGACTTTCACGTCTAGTACATGTGCTCAGTGTGAACCGGCTCTCATCTGTGAAAAGAACAAGGCGCCACTGGTGGACTTGCAAATTCTGGTGTTCTCTGGAGTTTCTGACAGTTTGGTTTGTAAAACTAGATTAATGAAAGATGTGTTTCGGAAGTTTTGTGAAGGTGCTGTGTTGTCTGGTGTCTCAACTCAGTGGGAAATCCAAATCTCACCCCAGTGGGCCTATTTGCTTCCTGACAGGAACTGACATACACAGAGGGAGCCAAGATAGCTCAGAGGAACTGGATCTGAGGATGGATATATCAACAAAGAGAAATATGACTTTAGTTGGATTGACCTCACGGATATTTGGTCTTTTAATGTTTGTCTCATAAAGGGATAAACTCTCCAACTGGTTTCAATACTGTATACTGTTATGTATACAGTAACAAAAGATACTATTATGTATATTTTGTTATAGGTAAATGTTTACAACATAAAGAATCCTGCAAGAGCAAATGTCTAGCTTGGCATGGTGCTAATTCAATTTATGTAAATGTGTGAATGCCGGTTTCTTTGTTTTCATTGTTTTAGCCAAGGTGACGTGATCCTATTATATGCAATGGGGGAGTTTGGAATCAAACTGTCTGGGTGGGATAAATAGGTAAGCTTGACTTAGTTCTTCGAGTCTATCTTTAGAAGAAACTCCTAGCACACCTTTGTGCTATAGTATCTAAAATAATTGTGGTATACTTAGTAGACTGATTGGGTATACTTAGTAGCTACTTGGGAAGACATTAAATCATGTTGGTATGGAACTATTCTTTTTATTGTAACTTAATTACTTAATTAAAATAAATTGCATTACTTTGGAATTTAAATTACTATAGCATTCCTTGTTCATCTTCATACTCAAATTCGTAGGGCAACTGGTAATTACACACACATAAGTAAATCTAAGCGACCAGATATGATATCCCTGTGTCTTGGATTCTCGAAGCAGTCTGTTTAGACCCAGAAACATATGACATTGACTAGTCATCCCTGAGTCGTGGGCATCGTAACATTCTGTGTAGCCCCAGGAACACATGCCATTTTACTGTATGGTTTGTGTTAAAAAACTTACACATAATGGTTGCTTCTGATAACTGGTAAAGGAACATACACGTACATAAAGTGAAGTGACCAGACTGATCTTCCCTGAGTTCCAGGTTGCTCCATGATCCCTTGTTTTCTGTACATGTCTGATGAGGAGCCTTGAGGATGAAGTAGGCCGTGAAACATACAATCTTTTAAATGTTTGACTTGTGATGAATGATTAGCTACCTTTTCTAAGAACTTTCAGCGTATTATGGTCATTTATGGTTGCCTATGTTGGTTGCCAAACAATATGAATTCAGATAATCTGGTCACAGATTATTAGATTAATAATTAGGTCATAGATGCTATTTGCATGAATTCTCCTACCTGTCCACTCAGTAGCAATCAAAGGGGTTTACCTTTATCACCCCATACTACAAAACTATTCCATTTTGGTGCTTGTCTTGCTGTTGCCTCTCCAGTGCACCTGTTGTCACTTTCATTTGCACTAAAACAGGTGACATTGATTCACAATCGCTTATGCTTCCTAACTGGACTGATTGACATCCCTAAAGTTTGACTTGGGTTTATACTGTGATGATTACGTGTTCCCTTCATTTCTTTGAGCAGTGCACATTGACAAATTGACTTTGAGAGGGAAACAGTAGACATGGGTAGAAAAAGGTTTCATCAAAGGTCAGTAGGCTGGATTTGAACCTATTCCATTTCTGCAGCATTACCACTCGACCAGTCACACCACTGTGTAATAAAAACCTCAAAACAAATGAGCTAAAAGAAGAGGAGCAAACAAAGCCATGGTAAACACCCTGGATACATTCAACTGCTTTCTAGCAACTTCTATAAACAAAATCATCTAAAGGCTCATTAGACTCCCCATGTTTTTCACAACACACATCACAAAAATGTGAAGACACGTTTTCTGTGTCTGAGTGGATTGAAAGCTTTAAAGGTTGTTATTAGACATGGAACGAAACAGGATGTGATTACAGACTGACCTTAGAGTGGGTACACTACTGTCTGCTAGCACCTTTGCATTGCGTGTTCTGCTTAACTGAAACACAAAAGGCTTATTCAAGCGCTAAAAGAGCTTTGTTTGCCATAGAAAACTCTGTTCACATTTCAGGCTGGTAAAACTGTGTCACTCTGTGTGGTAAGTCTTCATAACATAGGATGACTAAATGCATTAATCAATACAGAATAAAATAGAAATAAAAACCCTTTCAAAGGAGCCTTTCCTACATTTATGTTTCTTCCAATTTTTGTTGAATGTTATAGTGACTGTCAAATATCTACATACAGTATATGATATTGCTGAGACTTGATGAAAGCTAATGTTATGTTCCTTAATGTTATGCTTCCTGGACCAATATTGTGATAGATAGCATGTGTTTTCCTTACCTCAGACGGAAAAAGGAATCATGGTCTGTAACATTGGGGTCATTCAATCCAAGCTCAGACCTGACAGACAAAATAGAAAATATGTCATCATTGATCAACACTGCAAGATACCAATGTTACGTCTATTGCTGTTATTAATCCACCAAAAACATTTGAGAGTCAAAAATGAAATTGCACAAACATAGGATATATAGTTAGGTTTGCAAATATTTGAATGCCGACACAAATTTCATAATTTTGGCTCTGTACGCTACCACAATGGATATGAAATGAAATAACCAATAAGCAATTGAAGTGAAGACTTTCAGCTTCAATTGAAGTTGTTGAACAAAATCATAGGCTTACAAAAAAAACCTGTTTGGAATGTAGTTTAGCCGTAATATAAATACGAGGACAACCCAAAGATTTTCTGATGCTGTTTCAGACATCCTCCTCCAAACCAAGGACAACAAAGAAATCAATCTGTTAACACTCTAATTAAGGATCTTTACGTAACCTTGCATACGAGCAAGCAAGCAAGCAAGTTTATTTATACAGCACAATTCATACATGCTTTACAATGAAAATAAAAATAATGTAATAAAATCAAAACAGTCAGACCCATCATCAGCAGATTGTTTCATTTACACAGAGGCTATTCCTCTGATAGCATCAGAACTTGCATTAAAATTGGTAAAAGATAGCAAGATATACAGTGGGGAGAACATATCTGACACACTGCTGTCAAATACTTATGTCATGCAATAAAATGCTAATTAATTATTAGAAAATTATACAATGTGATTTTCTGGATTTTTGTTTTAGATTTCGTCTCTCACAGTTGAAGGAGGAAAACCTGCAAAATCAGCAGTGTATCAAATACTTGTTCTCCCCACTGTACATTTAATAACAAAATAAATCATGAAGAGAAATTTAAAATACAGCATAATAATAAACATAGAATAAGAAAATAGAAACAGAATATAAAAACATAGGAAGCTCTAAAAGCTGAAAGACTAAACAGTGCTATTATAAAAACATAGGAAGCTATAGGGCTCACAGTGTGGTTATGTTAACGAGCTCAGCTTCTCTTGGTCTTTTTGGGACACCAAGCTTTTGATTCTTGATGTATTTTTCAGATGATAGAATGCTGTTTTTGTGGCCGATTTGATATGACTGTTAAATGTAAGGTTTGAGTCTATCAGGACACCAAGTGTCACGGTCCCGGCCAGCTGGGGCCGTTCCGGTCTGTGTTTTCTGTTTGTCGGTTATCTGTCTGGTCCTTGTCTCTGTTGATTAGTGTATTTAGTTCACCTGTGTTTTGCCCCCACCTGTTTCTGTTCTGCTCGTTATTCTGTGTATTTAGTTCAGTCAGTTTCTCCATTTGTTTGTTGGATCATTGTCTTGTTTCGTCGTGTCTTGGCTTGTCATGTTTTGTCCTGCTCCTGCTCCCGTTTGGCTAGTTAAGTTTATTGTTTTCTGTTGTAGTGCACGGCACTCTGTTTTGTTTTACTTTTAGTTTTGATTAAAGTCTTTCCCCGCACCCCTGCATCTGCCTCCATCTCCCTTTTTGGATTTTCTTTTGGATCCCCCACACCGCCTGCTTGACACCAAGATTACGGACTTGGATTAATACTTATTTTTGTTGCCAAACACAATAATCTCAATTGTGGTTCATCCAGGTATTTATGTGCTCTATACAGTGATAGTGTCTACTGAGCTGTTGTCATTTGATTTGAGAGCCATATATTTGAGTATCATTGGCATAGCTGTGGTAATTGATGTTGTTGTTCTGTAGAATTTGGCCCAAAGATAGCATATAGAGATTGAACAGAAGCGGTCCGAGAACTGATCCCTGTGGAACTCCGCCTGTCATAGCCACCCTATCAGATTCATGATTACCAATGGTAACAAAGTAACTCTGGCCATCTAGATAAGATCTGAACCAATCAAGGATTGTCCCGGAGAGTCCTACCCAATTTTCCAGCCTATCTATAAGTGTTCTATGATCTACAGTGTCAAAGGTTGCACTGAGATCTAGTAGAACTAGAACCATTATTTTATCTGAATCAGTACTCAGCCGTATATCATTTAAGCTCTCAAACTTAACCCCACTGTGAGCCTGTTTTTATAACAGCACTGTTTAGTGTTATAGTTTTTCTAGCTTCCTATGTTTTATATTCTGTTTTATTATTATGCTGTATTTTATATTTCTCTTCTTGATTTATTGTGTTGTTAAATGTATATCCTGCTATATTTTACCAATTGTAATGCAAGTTCTGGTGCTATCAGAGGAATAACCTCTGTGTAACCTGTTTTTGATTCAATTGCATTATTTCTATTTTCACTTTAAAGCACATTGAATTGCTTCTATGTATGAATTGTGCTATATAAATAAACTTGCTTGCTTAAAAACTTTAATCATGGCTGTTTCAGTACTGTGGTGAGGTCGGAAGCCTGACTGAAATCTGTCTAAGAGACCTCTTGAGGTCACAAAATCGCTGAGTTGATTGATATAACCTTCTCAATGATCTTTGCTATAAAAGGGAGATTTGAAACAGGTATATAGTTGTTCATTATAGATGCATTTAGTGATCTCTTTTTTAATAGGGGGTTAATGGCAGCTGTTTTTATAGATGTTGGGAAAATGCCTGATTGCAGGGAGCTATTAACTATTTGCTGCAGGTCTATTGATATAGAGTTCAAAATTGTTTAAAAAAAGTCTGATGGCAGTGTGTCGAGACAACATGCAGAAGCTTTAAGATGTCAAACTGTTTCTTCTAGGGATTTTTTATCAATTGCAGTAAATTGCGACATAATAACCAAGTTATGTCTTGGTGGTCGTAGTGATGTTATAGTGTCCTAGTTACACTGTGTAGTTCTGATGTTCCGTCTAATAATTTAAATCTTTTCACTAAAGAAACATGCAAATTCATTACATTTTACAGTAGACATGAGTTCTGATGTTATCTGCTTTATTGGGTTTGTAAGCTTGTCGACCATGATAAATACAGCGCGGGTATTACTGATATTCGTGTTAATCATTCCCAATAAATGTTGCTGTCTGGCTCTGCGTAACTCTTTGTTGAAGCTACCAAGGCGTTGTTTATAGATGTCATAGTGAATTTGAAGTTTTGTTTTCCTCCACTTATGTTCTGCTTTCCCACATTCTCTTTTAAGGGCGCTTACCATCATGGGGTTCTCCATGGTGTTGTCTGTTTGCTCATAGTTTTCTTTACCTTTACTGGTGCAACACGATCCATGACATTCAATATTTTGACATTAAAATGATCAAGGAGTACATCAACTGACTCAGCACTTATTGTTGGAGCGATAGCTATGGCTTCCATAAACTGAGCATTGGTACTCTCGTTAATGTACCTTTTCTTAACAGAAACAGAGTTTAGTGGAACATTCGGGGTGATAAGTGATAAAAAAAAAGACACAGAAATGATCAGACAGGGCCATTTTGAGACCTTTTGAGATAAGGCCACATTCTAGATCTGGTTGAGTGTTTGTAAACTCTTTCACATGCTGAGTGAGATCAAAAGTGTCAAGTAGTGCAAAAAGTTATTTTGCATTATTGTCCATGCTATTACCTATTGTCTGTACTAAAATCCCCTGTAATAATAAACAAGTTATAATCAACTGATATAACAGAAAGTAGTTCAACAAAATCTAAAATAAAGTTTGCAGAGTATCTTGCAGGTCTGTAAATGGTATTTTTTATTTATTTTGGGGGTACCCTTCAATGTAAAACAGATGTATTCAAAATAAGTAAAATTACCTAGTGTATTTTCTTTGCACTGGAATGTATCTGTCAGGAATGTGAGTAGGAAACCAAGCGCGGATTGGAAGTGCAAGGGGGGAGAGACAGTTAGAGGGATTGGAGTTGGGCAGAGAATCGATACACAGACAGGTGGCCGAGGTACTGACCGGTGGCAGGCAGAGTAGTCGGGGACGGGCAGGAGGTCGGTACACGGACGGACTGCAGAAGTACAGACATGTAGCAGGCAGCGTAGTTGGGGATGGGCAGAAGGTCGGCACATGGGCTGACAGCAGAAGTACAGGCAGGCAGCAGGCAGAGTAGTCGGGGACGGGCAACGAGTGGGTACACGATAATTCCAAACAGAACGTAGACTCGTAAGTAGCTGTGAAGTGCATGTGCCTAATGACCATGATCCGGCAGGGAAGAGTTGGCAGGGATTCACTGAAATACTGTTGGTGAGGAGGTGGGTGGAGACAGGTGTGTGGTAGTTGATTGGGAACAGGTGTGAGAGTGGATGATGGCAAGCAGGTGCGCAATCCCAGCTCAGGGACTTGATGACCTGCCTCCGGGATTACGCGTATAGTATATTTGAATAAGGCAGCTACTCGTCCTCCTTTCCTACCATTTTAACACATATTCATATAGCCAGATTTCTCGGGTGAAGTCTCGTTAAGAATAGTAGCAATACAATTTTCAATTAGCCATGTTTCAGTGAGAATTATAAAATCTAGGTTGTAGGATATTATAATGTAATTTACCAAGAATGATTTGTTGGCGAGAGATCTGATATTAAGTCAAGTCTGCTTAATAGATATAATAGGGTTTTCTGGGCTAGTAGGCTGACGTGTTACAGTTAACAGATTAGACAAGATTACTTTATAAGTTGCATGGAGATGATTCCTTCTATTTCTAATCAACACAGGAATAGAGATACTGTGTCCTATCTTGTACTCAAAACAGTCGGCATTGTTACTACCTGTTCCATGTCACTTTTGTACAGAGTCCTTGGGTCCCTGAAAAGGGCTATATAAATATCATGAATGATTAATATTATTATTATTACCTTAGAAACCCTTGTACCACTAAAAACAAAATAAATACACACCAAGAAGTTTGCTCCCTGGTACACAGACAATACTAGAGCAATGAAGCAAGCATCTACAAATGTGAACGCAAATGGTGTTCCTCCAAGTTGGAAGTATTTAGACTAGCCTGGAAGAACAGAACAGTCCAATAACGAAAGTGCTCACATCTGCTCAATCAACCTATTTTTCCAAACTGACTGAAGTGAACAAAAATAATAAAAAATATATTTTTGATACTGTGGGAAAGTTAACAAAAAAGCAACATTCAACATGTGAAGTGGGTCTTCATAAAAAAAATTACAAACAAACTTCCATAACTAAGCATAGTACTCAAAAACCCAGTCACTCAAGCACTGACCTGCCCTGTATTGGAATCTCGGGGGACACTCATTTTTTATCCTGAATTGCTCGAGACACTCACTAAAATAGTTATGCACTCCCACCCTGCGAGTTGTCAACTTGACCCTATACCAACTAAAGGTGCTACTTCCTGTATTTGGTCCACCGATGTTGAACATCATTAATCAACGATATTCTACTATAGCCTACGGATTGGGATCTTGAATGTATTGGTAGTATGTTCAAATACAAATTCTTCAGCACATGGTTTTTCATGTTAGACTCAGGTTATTGAGTTTAACAATACGAAACATTTATAGAGAAGTTACTAGTGACATACAAGAATTACTTGGCCCCGGCCCAACAAGTCATTAGTAATGTTGCACTCTGGTATTCACATTAACAAAAACACTGCCACTCTCCAGTTTTATCATTTTCATATATTGCCCCTTCCCAAATCCTACCCATTACTGAGAAATGCAAAACAGAGTGTCTTAATCTACTCAATCAATCAATCAATCAAATGCATTGTATAAAGCCCTTTTTACATCAGCAGTTGTCACAACCTACTGTATCCCCCATTCATTCTGAAAAGATCTTTTCTCTAGTCTCCATATTTTTATTGATCGTTGATGGCTCAATAACACAAGCAAAATAATTCAAAAATAATTCAAATATGAATGTCCCTTCAATTAGGACACATGTAGCTGTTTCTCTCAATGGGATTTCAGCACTGATTATCAGATCAAATGGTCCAGCTGAAAATAACGGAAACCCGCAATACTAAGACAAATACACCAGTAGTAAATGCAGTATTGGCCCAGGGTGGGTGTTAAACAGGGCAAATTTGTCATGCTCTAGTCACTCTGTGAGTATAGTTGAACTCTGGTTGTGGGCCTGGGAGTACCTTTGTCTGTGAGCATGTCTGGTTGAGCAAGCAGGGTGTTGAGAATCATAAAGCCAGATAAAAAATATTTTTTAAACATTGCAACATTAGAAATTCCTCGAGGATGTAGGAAATAAGATTCAGTGCTATAAAAATACACATTCCCTACTGCCGGTGGTCCCTTTTATCACCATTCCTCCATCACTGTCCATGATGCCTTGGTCAGCTGCCAACAAAACCTTACAATGATTTGATGGTTCACAAGTGATGTTGAAAATTCACTTTCACTAGATACTACTATTGCATCCAGAATAGGTTATTCAGCTGACTGCTGCCCACACAGGATTATTTTTGGAATGGAAGGTGTGAAGCTCGGAATTACAGGCCTTTTTTGTAGCCAAATATTATGGAGGTACATTTGTGTCTTTTTATCAAGAGCAAAACGTTTTTCTTTTCAAGTAAAAAAAATGTTTTGTAATAGAGTGCCACATATTATGGATTTTATTCCCAAAAAAGATAAAGAAAACCCAAAATTTAGTTGAAAACAATTACATTTTGCCATTAATCACCCTCCATTTTCACTATATTGCCCCCTTTGCTTGCACTTTTGGTAGGAGTTGTGGATGATGCTTCGCCATTGGTCAGCCATTTTTCGAGTGTCAATTTGGCTATAACCAGTACAGTTGAGCCCTTCCTTCTGACACAAATCATAGTGGACACCCACCTATGAACTTGTACCTACGAAACTCTCAGGTAAACAGCACCGCTTTCTTCCATCCAATTTCAACACAGCTAGAAGTTAAGCTCCTATGATTCAATGCCGGTTCATTACCTTCTACTAAATTACATACAGTGGATATAAAAAGTCTACACACCCTTGTTGAAATGCCAGGTGTTTGTGATGTAATTTTTTTGACAAAGATAAGTCATTTAAGAACTTTCTCCACCTTTAATGTGACCTATAACGTAAACAATTCAATTGAAAAACAAACTGAAATCTTTGAGGGTGAAAGAAATTAATAAAATTACTCACAATAACCTGGTTGCATAAGGGTGCACACCCTTAAACTAATACATTGTTAAAGTACCTTTTAATTTTATTACAGCACTCTTATTTTTACAGCACAGTCTTTTTGTGTAGGAGTCTATTAGCCTGGCACATCTTGACATGGTAATATTTGCCCACTCTTCTTTGCAAAAGCGTCAGATTGTGAGGACATCTCTTGTACACAGCCCTCTTCAGATCACCCCACAGATGTTCAACAGGATTCAGGTCTGGGCTCTGGCTGGGCCATTCCAAAATGTTAAGTCTTCTTCTGGTGAAGCCATGCTTTTCTGGATTTGGATCTGTGCTTTGGTTCGTTGTGGTGCTGAAAGGTGAACGTCATATTCAGCTTTCTAATGGACGCCAGAAGGTTTTGTGCCAAAATTGCCTGGTATTTGGAACTGTTCATAATTCCCTCCGCCCTGACTAAGGCCCTGGTTCCAGCTGAAGAAAAACAGCCCCAAAGCATGATTCTGCCATCACCATGCTTCACTGTGGATATGGTATTCTTTGGGTGATGTGCAGTGTTGTTTTTGCGCCAAACATTCCTTTTGGATTTATGACAAAAAAGTTTCAACCTTGGTTTCATCAGACCATAACACATTTTCCCATGTGCTTTTGGGAGACATGATGTTTCTTTTGGCAAACTTCAGCCGGGCTTGGATGTTTTTCTTTGTAAGAAAAGGCTTATCTAATGCATTGGAAAAAATTTTGAAGCCTACTCCTGACTGATATATTTCAACAAAGATCCCTCTGATTCTTTGGAATCTCACTGCAGACAATGGCTTTTAATCTGAGATGCAACAAAAAATGTAGAATCTGGAACAGCTGAACTTGATTTGTGATTAATCAGAGTCACTTTGATTGATGGCAGGTGTGTAATGACTTCTATTTAACATGAGTTTCAATGTAATTGGTAAATTCTGAACACAGCCACATCTCCAGTTATAAGAGGGTGTGCACACTTATGCAACCAGGTTTTAGTAAGGTTTTTATTTTTCACTTTTCCCCCTTGAAGATTTCAGTGTTTTTTAATCGAATTGTTCACATTATAGGTCACATTAAAATTGGAAAAAGTTCTGACATGATTTATCTTTGTAACTTTTACATCGCAAAAACCTGGCATTTTAACAGGGGTATGTAGACTTTTTATATCCACTGTACATACCATAGAAGACAATGATATATACATATACAGTTAGGTCTTGTTATTTTGTATGTTTACCTAAATGTATTCAAGGTACAGTTAAATAATGAATACGGATTGAAGTGCAGACTCTCAGCTTTGATTTGACTGTATTCACATCCAACCTGGAGGAAAGATTGAGGAATTACAGCTCTTTAATATGTAGCCCCTTTTTTTCATGGGACCAAAAATAATTTTACATTTGACTCAAAAGATATTTCATGGACATGTGGGGGCTGTTCCTTCATTATTTCTTTATCAATTAGGCAGGTAAATGGTCTGGAGCTTCCAGGTGTGGTATTTGCATTAGGAAGCTGTTGTTGTGAACCCACATGTGGTCAAAGCATCTTTCAATGCAAGTGGAACAGACCATCCTCATTCTGGTTTGTGGTAAATTCAGAAAAAAAATATCACCGCCTGGTATGGCAACTGCACCGCCCTCGACCACAAACCAGTTCAGGGAGGTATTAAAACACCAGAGCTCATCACAAGGTCTGACCTGCCATCCCTGCAGGATCTCTACACAGAGAGGTGTAGGATGAGGAGCAAATGGATCATTACAGATCCCAGCCACCCACGCCATGGACTGATAACCAAGCTGCCGTCAGGCAGAAGTTACAGGAGTATTCTGTCCAAAACTAACAGGATACAGGACAGCTTCTTTCCACAGGCTGTAAGGCTGCTCAATTTAGGAACCTCTCTTCCCTTCCATCCATAGTCCCATGCAAACCTGCCACTTTATGTCATGCTCATCTGCCAAATATATCATGCGCACCTGTCACATTTACATTGCACTTCAGTTGTACAGTTGTAAACTTAGTATTATTGATGCGTGTTATTGTAGTGTTATTATTGATTGATTGTGCTATCTTCTTATCTTCATATTATAATTATTGTTACTTTTTAACTGCACTGTCGGGAGTAGGAAAACCAAGCATTTCATTGCCATAACTTGCAAATGACAAATAAACCTATGAACTTGTCATAAAGAAGTCCTGAAGTCTTATAACATTGTCAAATGCTTTTATAACAGTGTCACACATATTTTCCTTGACTTCAGCTACAGTGGTACAATCTGGACACTTCATAAAGATGTCATAAAGGGCTATTACAATGTCAAATGCTTTTATAACTGTGTCATAATTATTTTTCTTGGCCTCAACTACAGTGGTACAATTTGGACTTGGCATAAAGATGTCATTAAATGTGTCAAATGCTGTCATAAAGATGTAAGTAAGTCCGTCAAATGCTTTTAAATACCTTAACAAAAGCAAGAGATTTACTTTATTGAAATAAATTGTTTTTGCACAACAAATATTTGTTTTGAGTGAGGAACAGAAGCGTTCAATTTGCAGTGGTCTCTTAATTTTAACCCTAATGTTCCTCACTCAAAACCTTCCTTTTAATTTATTTTGGAAAGGAAAGAAAAAGGTGCAGTGGTCTCTTAATTTTTTCTGGAGCTGTAAAATCGCCGCAGTGTGCCACAGACTGGATCTTTTGAGGGATCAAATGAAACTTTGGCGGAACCCCTAAAATGTTTTCAAGTAACCAGTTTTTAATTATTTAGCAAATAAAGTTAATACATGTTTTGGGTTGATTGCAGAGGATTTTTTTTTTAAACATACAAATTGTTATATTAATCATTTGAAATACCCTACAGGTTTTCCTTGGAGAACTTATGAGTTCCCCTACAGATTAAATGTTAGGAATCCTTAAAGGATCCTAAAAGAAATGTACACACTAAGGCTTCAGGACATCATAATCTGAGTAAAGGTTGAGAATTACAATCTACAGAGACAAAATTATATCTTGTTTTGTCCTAAGTCTTACCTATCCCTTAACCATTCCGAATGAATGAATAAACCTAAGATTATCCTGAACCCTAACTGTAACATATCATCTCTATCCTTATCACACCAATCTTTTTATATTATGGTTTGATATTTATTTTAATAAATATTATACAGCTCTGGAAAAAGTCGAAAAGGAAGGTTTTGAGTGAGGAACAGATGGGTTAAAATTAAGAGACCTGTATGTTTCACAAACTAACACATTTTATGACTGCTTTTTCCGTACACTAATGCAGCGTAATGTAGCATAACAAATCAAAGTAAGTGGTGTGTGTGAAATACGCACAGAATATTACTAGATGTTATGAGGCCAGGAAGCATGATTGCAGACCACGAAACAATCCACCTCTCAGCCAAACTTGGCAGTAGAAAAACACAAAACTACTGCAAACCACTTGGAATAGAGGGAGGCTCTGCTGCCTTGAGCATAGTAACCGTATCAATAGAAGTTTGAGTAAGGTGACTGTGGAGGAGTGGGCTCTGCACTGTGTGGGTACAGGCGGGGTGTGATAGGTTATGTTTGCCTGTGTGTGCAGCTCAAGGCCTGTGTAGGTGATTGAAAGTGCAGCTTCAACGGTGCACTATTCCCTACAGTGTACTTTTAGTATCCTGAGATCCATGGACACTGGGCAAAAGTAGTGCACCTGGTAGGGAATACGTAACCATTTGGGGTAAAGTCTAATCTCAAAGTGCATCATTCTGACCTGCTTGGTCTTGCAATATTTGGACCCAGTATGTTCTGCAGAGGCTTTACAAGCTCAAAGTGTGGGGGACTTTACAGTGCAAGAGCTACCCACGCGGAGAGTGCTAGTCGTGCCGAAGCTGTTACAACAGAGCTCATACACATTTCATAACGAGGCATGAACAAGCAGCCATGCAAAATAGCACATCCATTTAACAGAACTCTCTTTTCTCTTCTGTCAGCAAACAAAGTAACACCGAACAACAAGCACCCCATTTTCAGCATGGATGTATGCCTTTTGTCATAGTAAATGTTATTGTCTTAATTACTGCACATACAGTGACGTTTTTCTGTTAAAGTTGAAATGTATCAAACTTGTACATTTCGAAATACATTAAAAAGATTACTCTTAAGTGAATACACAGCATTTAGTGGGAGGGAATGAGGGTCACAAACATTGACACAAAGAAATGTGTGAAGTACAGTTACTAGATGCTTAAGGGAGATATGCAGTGGACACAAAAAAGGCTACACACCCTTGTTTGAAATGCAGCTTTTATTTATGTCATTGTTGAAATCAAAACAAATCATAATTTTTCACCTTTAAATAAGATTTTGTAACCAACAATATTTAAGTGAAAACCAAATGGATCATTTTGATGAAAAGTAATGAATTCAAACAAAAGGCCATGTTTGCATGTGTGCACAACATATATACAGCTCAGGAAAAGATTATGAAACCACTGCACCTTTTTCTTTTCTTTCCAAAAAAGTAAAAAATAAGGTTTTAAGTGAGGAACAGAAGGGTTAAAATTAAGAGACCACTGCAAATTGAACATTTCAGTTCCTCAATCAAAACTTTTCTTTTTGACTTTTTTGGCAAGGAAAGAAAAATGTGCAGTGGTCTCATAATTTTTTCAGAGCTGTAATGGGTTTCATATAATGTACAATGGTAATGTATAAGTAACTGAGATCAATTAAAGTGATTTTGAATAGTCCTGAATAAAATTTGCTGTTCTGTTAAAAAGATGTTTGAAAGCATTACATGTATCACGGGCCACTGCAAAGAAAATCATAAATAAGTGGAAGCAAAATGGCATGATCAGGACGTCCCTTCGAAATTGATGACAGAGCAAGGAGAAAGCTCATCAGGGAGGCTAACGGCAACCTTAAATGAGCTCCAGGAATGCTGCATACTGCAATATACCTGCATATTACAGGTGGGTGTATTCTCTAAGCCTTAATTGTGGGGTAGACTGGCAAGATGCAAGACACTTATCACAAAGAAAGAACATCTGAGCCTCTATCTATCTATTGCCCTTTTTTCCAAAATATATTTAGGCAAATAGTGAAAAATGGCTAATCCCATTAGTACACGTAGTATCTACTGTCAAGGACGATGGCGACAGGATAATGCCTCCAAACATGAAGACTTCTTAGTGCAAACCATGCTGTCCCCTTTCAGAAAGTTTAAAGCAAAGAATAAATTCACACTTCAACATGACAATTATCCCAAACACACTGAAAAAAAAATATCTGCAAAAAGGAAGATTAATGTCCTGGAATGGTCAATCCAAACAGATTTGCGAACAAGCAAAAGGTGCTTCCATAAATTTTAGCTGATGGAGAACACACTAATGTAAAGCATTGACAGTTTGGGATTTAAAAAAATAATTTTTGAGAGAAATTATTGATTTGTTTTTCAATTAAATATTGTTGGTTTTGGGGTGGAGCTTAGCTTTCAACGTATAGCCAGTCCCACCTATAAACCTGTGTAAACTCTACCAGATTTCCCGCTTCGATTTGCCAATTATGTAAGCAATCTTTATCTACCATAATGATCAAAACCTTGCAATAGTCAACAGAAATTGGTAAATTTTATTACAAGTCCTCACTACCAGCTGCTGTCCCACCTGAATCATCACTGTCCTCCCTCCCTTTCACACTTGACATTGCCATGCTGTTGCTGCTGCTGCTATCATTGTCACTGTTAGTAGATCTATTAATGTTACCCTTATTAATCTTCGAATGTTATGCTGCTTTGGTCATTGTCACTGTAAGTAGATATAAAAATGTTAGGCCTATCAATCTTCTCATGTTACTGTTGCTCAACACCTTTACTAAAGGAACTGGTTAAGGGCACATCAGACCACTGTAATTTTTTTTGCTTTTCTTTTTGAGAGTCAGACATCTACATTACACTTTGGTTAGCTAAGCGATCTTCCCCAGCCCAAAATGTTTAGCTAACTAGCAGGCTAGATCTAAAATTTAGCCACTGTGGTCACATATGATTGGAAACAAAAACATTTATTTCACTTTCACTTAACTCGAAATCCAATTCTCATTAACCATCGAAGCATGGCCAAAAGCGTAGCAATTTCAAGACAACAATAAGTTACACATTAATGCAATCAAGAATCATGAAACAAATGCAGATATACAGTGGGGGAAAAAAGTATTTAGCCAGTCACTAAATACTTTTTTGCCCCACTGTAAATAGTTTATTAATGCCAAAATACCTGTTTTCTTAACTGCATGTAAAGTAAATGAACATAAAAATGAAGAATATTTTTTTGTTCTGCTTGTGATTCTTTTTTAATGATATGAAAATTGTTGGCCCTCTTATTGGCTGACAAGGAGGCTATGCACCCATTGCAACCAATGAAACACTGCCTCTGTCTTGGTTAAGTTCTTAAAGTAAAATGTTAAATAAATTATCCATAACATTTTTTATGTTGTGAATTACTATTGAATTACTAAAATGTGTGATTTTCAATGGAATATCTATAGGTATACAGAGGCCCATTATCAGCAGACATCAGTCCTGTGTTCTAATGTTTATCATTTTAAAAAGCTAATGGATCATTAGAAAAAAGTCAAGTGGGGACTAATAAATCTAGCAAGTCCCGATCGGGCCACTGCAAAAAAACATTTGACAGAAAAAAATAATAAACGCATTATACACTCAACATCCTCCAGTTGTTTCATAATCTGGCACGTACACAAATAACTACCTTGCAGCTCTGAATGAGTTAGTGTTGTTTTTAAGTCAAATGTTTTGTTGACAGTTATCGTTTTATAAGTAGAAATATGTTGAAAGAAACAAAAAAATAATTTTTAGGTAAAATAAATGCAGAATGCATTTCATAAAGGATTAAATATGTTAAGTAACAAAAGTATTTGGTTATATATTGTACCGCTGATAAATGAAAACTTTTTGAAGGAGGGACAGTAATTTTTTTTGAGGGGCCAGTAAATTTTAAAAATGTTAACGTTGAGCCCTGACAGTGAAGATGTGACTCCAGTATTAATTCGACAGACACAACAGTACCAAAAGAGAATCCAAAACGGTACATATATAACCACCTACACCAATAAAGCTAAGGTATTTCTAATGGCACAAACCATATTTTTTTTCTTGAAGCAGCATTGGGTGTGTTTCCCACCCTCTATGCTGACATTTAATGATGGCAAGTGAGTGAGATGGACAAGGCCAGGAGACCACCCCTGGGACCTAGAGGCCTGGTGAGGCTGACCCACTTGACTCATATATCTTTCCCCCTTTTGAGACAATTGTCACGGGCTGACATGGTTGGTGAGAATCTACAGACATGCCCTCCAGCACGGGTCCCTCTTTTCAATGCCAGCCTTCCAAAACAGTGCACAGGGATTAAATCAGGCTTGCACTGAGCTGCCCATTGTGTTTTCACCAGAGCTGCACATTACATCGATTTATTGGCGGCCAGGTGGGCGGTATGAGCTTGGTGTTTTCCCTCCAAGTCAATTGTCTATGGCTTGTATTCAGTTTTTTTTCTGCTGACTGCTCTTTTCTGTACACTCACTAAACAGGGCCAGATTCAAGTGCAATGGGCCAGTAGCATTTCCACTGGTGCTTTCTTGTGGTACCAGGGCTACACCGGTGATTTATGTTAATGTTGGCTCTAGACTTTGCTGTTTCGACTATACACTTGGTACCAAGGACTTAAGGAGGGGCTCAGGTGGGTTGCGAGGAGTAAACTTATCAACGGAATTCGGTTTTGCGGTTACAAAATTATTGTATTCATTATTTTTAATAAGTACTTTGTCAAAATTACCAGCCTTTAATTGATGGATTTGGGAGCATTCTGTGGTAATCTTGTGTTGTTGTTGGTTCTGCGGGCTACGTCTTTGTCGTAGCACTCGGTTTTTCTATTGTGTCAATGTACCACCTTTGGAGTCTTTGCTTCTCTGTACTGTTGCTTTATTTTCTTTAGTTCATCAGGGATCTATTTTTTTTGATTGGATGAAAACCACTACGAGAAGCCTAAAGCAAACGGTACACATTGCCATTTGAAATTCACAACATGCCGTGTTTTCACCATACGTAAAGTCCGGGTCTTGGCACCAAGTGAGAGTCGGGTTACTCGGCCACGGCCTAGTGGCCAACTGGCGCTGGCCCATGTCAGTGGAAACAGAAACACGGTTCTGGACTTTAGAGAAAAAGACCAGTGGAAACTATTATAGGGGCATCTCTTCTTTGTGATTGTTTTAGGGGTGATGCCAGGTTTTAAAATAAGTAATCAACGCAAGGTAACTTTTGCGACCCATATGTACATATGGGTTTAACCATTTAGAAATGTAAATTGGTTTGATAGGGTTTTTGGTTAGTCAGATGTGTTTAATTACATCCATTATGCTGGGCTACGAGATTTGTCTAGGCTTGATTCTAGGCTTTGCCTTTAAGTTCAGCTTTTGGTGTCTGTTAACATGAAGATCAAAACAGTAAAAAGCAAAAAATGACAGAAAAATACTCAGTATAATAAAAAATGACAACTGTCAAATACATCCAGAACAGGAGGTAGGTGTGGATGTCAGCCCCTAACATCTGTAGAAGCGACAGCTTGAAGGAAGCAAGCCTTCGGAGTTCAGGAAAAGGGTATATAGAATATAACAAACATTTACTAAAGTGATGGCAAGAAAAAAGTAAGTAAAATAAGCATTCCACCTCATCTGTAGTATATGATGGGGGTTGCTAGAGCTTGGTTATAAATGGCTGCTAACTTTTCAACATTACGTTATCTTTGAGCAATTAGGGCTACACTGCCTGGTTCAGAATCTTCATGTTGATGACTCAGGGATTCAATATTGCAAGTTTTTAGTAACTGGTCAGTCTAGGTGCCGCCCTCTTGTCTCCATTGATGATGTACCTTACCATGATTAACTTCAACTAGCTAGTTGATTGTTTTAAAAGCATTATTAACTGTTAAAATGTGTTATCCCACATTTCCAGATTACAGAATTTATAGTAGAACACATTACTACAAGAGTTTCTGATTTTACAGATGGACCACTTAGAAGTAAAATTGTGGTGGAAAATTATGATTTATCCACTAATGGAACATGAGCTTTTACCAAATTAATAAAAGTTTAATCATTTCTGATTCTGAGGGTGGATTGCCAAATTAGTCTCCAGATTAGAAACAAATAGAACATTGCTTTTATTTGCAGAATAAAAAATTTAAAGGCAAAATGACCTTAAAACAAACAGCAACGGAAGATTGCAGCAGTATAGGCCTGATAAGGTCAATGCCTCGCAAACATCAAGCAAACGATATGCAAACAAATGGCCTACTGAACATAATCACTTAATATGTTGATGTGTCCCAACACTTGGATAACCTGAAATATATAGAAATAAATGTGTTGTCCTTTCAAATGTTGAAACCAACAACTAACTTTAAAAACAAGCTGAAAATCTATACTTTAACCACAGGAATTTTTGGATTTCCAATGAAAACCTTTAGAATATAAAATCAAAAGAAAACATTCACTGTCTCAGAACTTATGGAGGGCAATACATATGTTACTACGAAAACAGATCACAATCCATAAGTATTATGTTTTTAAGTGGCGTGTGCTTTTGGTGTATTTTGTCAGAAAACAGGGCAAAAAAACTGGTAAATAGATTCCAAATAGTGTTCTGTTTGTGAGTTTAGAATTCTGACAACATAACAATGCCTATTTAAAAAAAGCAATGGAAAAAGGGGGGGTAGCTTTCAAAATTGCTGTTGAATGTTTGTCACAGTTGATAGGCAAGACACAAAGTACAGAGCTATGGAACATCTTTTCAATTTCCTTCTTGTGAACACAACAAAGAAAACAACAAAAGGAGAGTCAAACTGCAAACTGAAGGGCGGCAAACACAAAGCAAACCCCAAACAATTACCAACAAGCTGAAAGGCAAACAGAACAACTTAAATAGGGTCCCCAATTAGAGACAACAAGATGCCGCTGTCTATAATTGGAAGAACAGTAAATTGTGACACAGAGATGCCTATAGGCCCCAGCCAGGACAATTTAAATTACAAACTCAAACGCCAAATTGGGGTAGGCATTTCACAGTTCTAGTATTAACAGACTATTCAAGAGTCAGAACCCCCAAAAGCAAGCATGGTCTGATGGTGTCTCCCCATCCACTATAAAGCACTGCACAGATCAGCTTTCTTCTGTGTTTATGGACATCTTCAAGACATCTACATCTAGCTGATCCTCTACTAGACCCACTGCAGTTTTCCCACAGAGTCAACGGGTCTGTGGATGACACGGTCAACATGGATCTTCATTTCATGGACACCCCTGGCGTAGGTGCCAGGTCCTGTTTGTGGACTTCAGTTCCACATACAACACCATAATTCCCGCTTTGTCCCAATTGGGAGTGCCCGAGTCCACATGCAGGTGGATCACAGCCTTTTGGTCCAACAGGAGGCAGCACGTGAGGCTGGGGAAGCACCTGTCTGACTCCCTGAACATCAGCACCGGCTCCCCCCAAGGCTGTGTCCTGTCCCCCTACTCTTTTCTCTATACACCAACTGCTGCACCTCCAGTCACCACACTGTCATTCTACTGAAGTTTGCAGATGACACTAGCTGGACCAAACCAAATTACTTCTGCACAAAATACCACCCTTACTACTGTTATGTGGCTTTATTGGTCACTTACAAAGCTCAGCAGAGGATGTACTTCCTCCAGCAGCTGAAAAAGTTAAATCTGCCGAAGTCTATGATGATGCACTTCTTCACAGCCAACAGAGTCCATCCTGACTTCCTCCACCACAGTCTGCTCTGCAGAGAGGGTGATAGGCTGCAATCTGCTGTCTCTACAAGACATACACACCTCCAGGACATGGAGGCTGATCCCTCTCACCCTGGAAAAGGACTATTCAGAAATCTCCTCTCCGGCAGACGGCTGAGGTCAAAAGGACCAAACCTCTTGCCACAAGAACAGTTTCTTTCCTACTGCAGTAGGCTGTGAACATGACCCAGAACCAGACTGACTATAGCCTGCTCCCCACATACACACACAACCCTCAACTGGACAAATCTATAACCCTTCCCCATATACACACACAACCCTCAACTGGACAATTCTTGCACCTAACATATTTTAAAGGTGACATATCCAGCATTTTCCATTTAAAATGTCTGATAATAACCCTTAGATATCATTAGTTAACGTTAAAAAACAGTCTGGCAGTATCAAGACTGACACTACCCCCACTGCAATGGTTGCAAGTAAAATGTGGGAGGCTGAGACGGTCGTAGGCGTATACTTCCTTGAAAGTGTGTGAGGTGAAGGCCAATTATAAGTGTCATGTACGCCTACACCGAGTGCTCCAAAAACGAAGATAGACGGAAGCAACGCGGGCATCAGGCAAAGCACGGAGTAAAACGAGGGGGAATTTGGTATTTATTAGAGGGCGAGAGATGAAATTTGTATGGATAGTGACGCAGAATTGGCTACTTTTCTACTTGACATGTACGTTTGCATTAGATACCTCATTAAGCTAGTTGGCTGTATAGTCAAGGAAAGGTAGGCGAAAGGTGCAACATTGATGACAGACAAACAATTGTTCGACGTAAAAAAGGTTCTTGCTTATTTTATTTGTATGAGCGTAGATACGTTATCGGAGTCTCTCCAGTCTTTGATCGAGATAATAACGTTAGTTAGCTAATGCCTGAAGTCCACCAGATACATACAAATTTAGAGTACTTGACGCACATGTGCTTTCGCAAGGTATATATGGATGGACGCAGGGAGATGATTTTTGCAGTCTTTAGAGAACCCGCTCTATACGACCAAACTGCATAGGTTTTATTGCCACCAGGACATCAAAAAATGCAGCCTGGGGCAGGATTGCTAATACAGTGATATCTGCGCAGTTTAATGAGATAGCCTGCTATACTTTTGAGAACAGGTGCTGGTGATTCAGCTAAGTTAGAGCAGAATGGTTCACGTTGTATAATAGTTGGTACAATGCTAGCTAACAACAACAGTCAGCTGTCTGCGTAATTCATTTTTGAGTTGGTTAGGTAGGCTACTGTAGCCACTTGAATTATTTTATTTAGCAGATTAACAGATTTAGCGTGGACAATGCAGATTTGACATTGTAAGTACACTGAGCAAAATTATAAACGCTGCACTTTTGTTTTTGCCCCCATTTATCTCAAGCTTAACTCAAAGATCTAAGACTTTCTGTATGTAAACAAAAGGCCTATTTCTCCAAAATATTGTTCACAAATCTGTCTAAATCTGTGTTAGTGAGCACTTCTTTGGCGAGGAAATCAATCCACCTCACAGGTGTGGCATATCCAGATGCTTCACACAGTGCAACACATCTCCTTTGCATAGAGTTGATCAGGTTGTGGATTCTGGCCTGTGGAATGTTGGTCCACACCTCTTCAAAGACAATATTGCTGAATACTGGCAGGACCTGGAACACACTGTTGTATACGGCGATCCAGAGCATCCCAAACATGCTCAATAGGTGACATATGCAGTGAGTACTGGCCATGCAAGATGTTTTCAGCTTCCAGGAATTGTGTGCAGATCCTTGCCACATGGGGTCGTGCACTGTCATCACGGTATCTCTGTGCATTCAAAATGCCATCAATAAAATGCACCTGTGTTTTTTGTCCACAACACATGCCTGCTCATACCATAACCCCACCGCCACCATGGGCCATTCGATCCAGAGTGTTGACATCAGCAAACCGCTCACCCACACAACGCCATAAATGCTGCCTGCCATGTGCCCTGTACAGTGAAAACCGGGACTCATCCGTGAAGAGAACAACTCTCCAAAGTGCAATACGCCATCAAATGTGAGCATTCGCCCATTCAAGTTGGATACGATGACGAACCGCAGTCAGGTCAAGACCCTGATGAGGACGACGAGCATGCAGGTGAGCTTCCCTGAGAGGGTTCCTGACTGTTTGTGCAGAAATTCTTTGGTTATGCAAACCGATAGTTACAGCAGCTGTCCGGGTGGCTGGCCACGTGTGGTCTGCGGTCGTGAGGCCGGTTAGATGTACTGCCAAATTCTCTGAAACGCCTTTGGAGACTGCTCAAGGTAGAGAAATGAACATTCAATTCATGGGCAACAGCTCTGGGGGATATTCCTGCAGTCAGCATGCCAATTGCACGTTCCCTCAAAACTTGCAACATCTGGCAATGTGCAGTGTGATGGAACTGCACATTTTCGAGCTGCCTGTGCAATGCTCATGCTGTCTGATCAGCATTTTGAGGTGGATGGATTATCTCGGCAAAGGAGAAGTGCTCACTAACACTGATTTAGACAGATTTGTGAACAATATTTGATAGAAATAGGCCTTTTGTGTACATACAGAAAGTCTTAGATCTTTGAGTTTAGCTCATGATGAATGGGGGCAAAAACAAAAGTGTAGCATTTATTATTCTGTTCAGTTTAATATAACGCTTGATAAACCTACCATATTTTTAACTAGTTAGCTGTTATGCTATGTGCCACTCATTGCTACGTATGCCTGTCATTGGGAAGTTGAACTTCCATTGTACCATCGCAACATTAAAACCACACACAAGTTCAAATTATTGAACGCATGCATTACACCAAACACACTGCATTGCAACATCGCATTGAGAATGGTTCTACTCTAGTATCGCCTCAGCTAACTCCAGTCACTGACAAGTAACATTATAATCAAGTGACATCCACATAAAAAACTCCTAACCGTACAGTCTATGCTCATAACTCAAGTTATGTTTTTTTTGTCTATCATCTCGACAAAGTCTAGGGCTGCAAAATTACTATATAATGCTGAAGCATTTTAAACATTGGAGTTTTGTTGTATAGTTTCAGGGTAACTTGTCTCAAGTGTAGCCTAGGTTCTTAGCCTTTACTAACTTGGTACCTTGGCAACTAGGCACCTCAGCAGCACCCACGTCCCACCGCTTATGCAGTCCGGCAAAAATACATTAGTTGAACAATTGTTTTATATTCCAATCCCAGGTGTGTCCACAACACTTCCACAAAAGGATCCTTCCATGAATTAAATGAGTTAAACACACAAAGAATCTATTTAGTATTGTGAGGAATCAGACAGACTTGATACGTTTCTTTACATCCAATTCTGTGAATATTTGACATTTACAAAAGGCTAGTCAATTTAAAATATTTTTCTGTTAATATTAAATTGTTTTTGTTAACAGTAAATGTATAACAAGTGCTTTAAGCTGAGACCATTGGGCTGAAAAATCAAATTTCCCTAGCCATAAGCCTGGCCATTTGCCAGGTATATTCATGGCCCCAGACATTTAGGCTCATTTAGCTGGCAGGAGTCAGTGCTGGAAACATGAAACTAAGATGACATGAGTGCAAAGCCTGACAGTGGAAAAACAGAGATCCAAGGGCTTATTTGCAATCTCACTGCCTACTGATTTGGTCTGACGTATTGCTGGAAGGCTAATGGGGTTATCAACATTATGGCAGCAACAAGTGTATATGATAATGTATCATCATAACATTATGTGATATTATCATTCAGACAGTGTTAAGATATTTACCTGGCAGTCAGAATGAATTCTGCATTTAAGGTAAGAGGCTACAGTAACTCATTTAAAACTATTCCCACCCCAATCCAAACCATTAGTGTGTGGTAAAACTAAAGAAATCTCCCTAGGGGCAATGTAAATATACTTCTGAATCAATAGCAAGGAAATCACAAGTCGCAAATGTCAATATTGACAATGTGAGAAGCTGTGTGTGCGTGCGTTGGTGACGTTTTGAAGGTCCGGAGAGCCCTTCCAACAGAGTTCACTTATCTTAGCAGAGCAAGATCTGCCCACACCCAGTCGGCGTTGTCACCGTGACCACACTTCCCTGTGATTGGTTCTTCCATACCACAAAAGTATCCAAATTACCTTGGCCTGGCCCCCTTTCATCCTGATGGCACACATGTGCTTCATATGCAGCCCAGCTGCACTTGTAGATAAGGCATTAGTCAGTCTTTCTTGAAGCTGCATGCTATGTTCTCTCTACTTCTTTGGTACTGAGCACATTTCTGGTAATGGCCTCGGTGTCACATCTAGATGTAAATACCAGAAAATGTAAGCGGAAATTCTGAACTCTTGTCTCATACTCATCTTTTGATCTTAAACACAAATGTCCTCAGTGACCAACAAAAACAAAGGAAATTTGTTTGCTCTTTCAATACTTTTGGAGGGGACTGTATATTACCTTATGTGCTATTAATTGCCAGCCTTTTTTTACTGTCTGAAAAACCATGGGCCAATTTGGTTTGTAGATGTGATACAGAAGATTTGACAATGTAGGTTGGTACTCTATGCTTATCTGCATATTTAAGAACACTGTCCCAGCACTGGTTAACGTTAGGATTGGGGGATGGGCTATAGCCTAAAATGTGTTAGCCCCCTATTGTCTCTGATTCAGCTTTTATTCTAACTGCCAGCTCAATAACATACATGTCATGAATAGTTTTTCACATTTGCAAATATGGATAACTGAGCTAAATTCCAAATGCAATCATTGATTGGTAACTCACTTTAACAAATCACACACAAATGTTTTACTCTTAAAACACTGATGCAACTAAATAAAAAAAGATTTACAAAATCATTAGAAAGCTACTTGGGAGTGTCCAGTCTTACGTGAACTATAGAAACTTGGCCTTAACCAGATGGATGTGTGGTGACACCATGCCAAGATCAAAACACCAAGCAATATCCCTCAGAAAAAAAATGTATCTGGAAAGAGTTACAATACAATTTCCAAGCAATTAGAGGAATGAGATTCCACTCTTCCACTGAAATATCACAGACAAATGAAGAAAAGTCCAGACCACTAGCAAACTACATAGGACTGGTTGTCCCACCACATTCAGCCCAAAAGCTGACTAAAAGATGCTCATAAAAGTCTCTAAGAATCCCAGGATACTATCAAAGGATCTACAGAACTCTTGACACAATGAATAGTTCAAGTTCATGAGTTAAGTCAGTGAACAAAATTGGGTTACATGTGATGTCAGGAAAGAAAAAGCCTCTGATCTCAAAAATAGAATATCAGGGCATGAGGGACGTTTGCCAGGAAAACACCTGAGTAGAGAACTACTTGTAAAATGTGCCCTGGACAGATGAGTCAAAGGTGGAGTTGTTTGGCTGCAATGTCATATCAACCGTAAAGCATGGAGGCATTATGGTTTGGGGCTGCTTTGCTGCGTCAGGGCCTGGCCATCTAGTCAACCATGAATTCCAAATTGAGATGACCAGAGAATTCTTGAGAATGTGAGGTCATCTGTTAAAAAACGGAAGATAAAGCAAACATGCAAAAGGAAAGTAATAAAAATACATGTGCTTTGAAAGACACATCAACATTGACTGTCCCGAGTCAGCTAAGAGTTGCTATTATGAAGCAAGCCTTTATTGTGAATTTAATATTACCAAAAATTGTGGAGAAAACTGGGAAATAACCTGCATGCAACAAAATGTAAGAAACATTGTCCAGAAGTATGTTTTTCTTCTTGTCTAATAACAGCAGAATGAAACCAATTCAAGGAAAACAGACCTCCATATCCATGCTAAAATTAGGCAATGACGCACACTCATGTACACTCACCAGTACATGCAGATATGAATGTACAGAACACACAAAGTACACAGACAGCTGGCTCTGTGGATTAGTATTATTTTTCAGTAATCCATACATATGTTTTCCAACCTTTGTGGTGACTACTGGAACATGCTCTCAGTCTCTGTGTGTCTTTCTCTCTTCTAATATGCTTTGATTGCTCTTCACAGAGCACTTCAGAGCTGTGCCAACCAGAGGTGGGACAGGTTTGTTTCATCAGTATGAAGTAGGTAGACAGATCTAGGGCTTGCTCTCTTGTCCTTCTCATACCATGCTGCTTCTCCCTTCTCCTCCCCTCTGCCCTTCTCTCATCGTACATCTTCGTGTCCCAATTCCCCTTATACCTCCCCGACCTCTTCTCTCCTGATACCTTCTCTTGCCTACTCGCCTCATACATTCCCCACCTCTTCTCTCCTTATAACCTCCTCTCCTCTTCCCTCCACTTTATAAACCCCTCCCACATCCCCTATTCCGATACCCACCTTACCCCTCGTATTTTCCTTTCCCATAGCTCTCATCTTAACTTGTGTGCTCATACCTCCCCCACCACTTCTCTCCTTATACACTCCTCCCCGCCAGGTCCCATCTGTCACTGAGCCTCAGCCATTCCATCATTCCAACACACGGCACCTCCGTCTGGTGTCTCCTCTCTACGGATCTGGCAAACCTCTAGGGTTCCACTGGTAACATGGACCTAAACATGTCTCTACTATCACATTAGAACCACCGACAGCCATGTAAATAATACTGTGGAGAAAAGAATGTGCTCTGTCCGTAATCTTGCCAGGAATAGATTTTTTTATATTTATAATTACTGTGATTGACTGGTAGCAAAATAATTAACAAACTAATTAAAATACTATCCATGCTGCATTTTCACTTATTTTCACACACCATATAAAATTACTAGGTGTAAATGCCAAATACTGGATTATAAAACTGAATTGTTTGAATGGTGAATGCTGACTGGTTCAATGGCATGTTATACAAGGCCGTATTCCATGAGTATGAGAAAACATTATTTTTATTATTCTAACTGCGTTGGTAACTGGTTTATCAAACCAACAATGCAATAGTTAGGCAATATACGTTATGGCCTAATTGCTCCTTCATAACTTACTGCCTTGAAAACGGCCTGTGGTTGTTTCCAAGTAATATCAGTCCACCGTCAGGATAACATACATATAAGTCAACTGCTACGGGGGGAAATTTCCTCTACATGCAGATATACAATACGCTTTCTCTCCTCCAAATGTAAACCTAACCATTAATGGGGAGATTTCTAAACTGACCCAAGGTCAGAGCCTAAGTTTTACTTTACTGACAACAATTTACAGTAGCTGAAACATGACAAAAGAAGACCACTCTAAAGATATTTTAAACAAACATAATTCCAAATCAATTTCCTGCTTCAGGTGGACAAATAAGTATGTTTCACTGGATGAAGTGAAATAGGCTTTATTATAGAGGGTCTTTAATATAATACATAATATCAGATTGGACTTAGATGTTTAACTAAAGCTAAAACTACTTGATTCAATTATGTGGGATAATTTGATGGGATCGACATAAACTAGCAGGGGATAAATGTCCTACCAGTTTCTGATGATATTAAAACACATACTTCATTTAAAAAATGCCCCCTAACCCTGGGTCACATTAGGTCTTAGTATTCATCAGCCTTTTCAAGGGGAGTGGGCATTAAGAAAATGCCCTCTTTAGGCATTAAGAAAATATGTTTACCATTCAAGCTCTGAAATGAAACACATTTGAGATGTGCTGGGTCTGAAATAAATCCTATGAATCAAAAGCAAAATGCAGACATTTATGGTTGCAATCCATTAAACAGACAGACTGGACTGATGAAATCAGGCTGCGTAAAATGTAAATAAAAACAGAATGCAATGATGTGCAAATCTTTTAAACCCTAACTTAAATAGCATATAAAACAAAGACAACATATCAAATGTTAAAAGTGAGACATTTTACTGTTTCTTGAAAAAAAATAAGCCCAGTTTGAATTTGATGCCAGCAAGACATTTAAAAAAAGTTGGGTCAGATGCAACAAAAGGCTGAAAAAGTTAATGCTAAAAAAACAAACCTGGTGAAATATCACACAACTAAATAGATGAATTGGCAACAAGTCAGTAACATGATTGGGGTTTAAAAGATCATTCCAGAGAGGATGGGTCTGTCTGAAGTGAGGATGGGATGGGTGTGAAAGACTGCGGGTAAGCAGTGCAACAGTTGAGGGATAATGTTTCTCAAAGTAAAATTGCAAAAAGGTTGGTCTCATTATCTACCATACATAATATCATTAAAGATTCTGAGAATCCAGAGAAATCTCTGTACGCAAGGGACAAGGCCGAAAACCAATATTGGGTGGGCATGATCTATGGACCCTCAGATGGCAATGCATTAAAAACAGACTGTTTCTGTAGTGGACATCACTGCATGGGCTCAGGAACACTTCCGAAAACCATTGTCTATAAATAAAGTACATTGCTGCATCCACAAATACAAGTGAAAACTCTAGCATGCAAAGAAGAAACCATATATAAACAAGATCCAGAACTGCAGCCATCTTCTCTGGTCCCGAGCCCATGATGAACTGAGGCGAAGTAGAAAACTGTCCTGTGGTCTGACAAATAAATGTTTTTAATTGTTTTTGGGAATCATGGATGCCGTGTCCTCTGGAGTAAATGAAGAAAGGGATCATCCGGCTTGTTATCAATGCATCGGGGTGCATTAGTGCACATGGCATGGGTGACTTGTAGATCTGCGAAGGCACCATTGAAGGCCTTCCCTTAAATCACATTTTGCACTTATTACAACAGGGTGGCTTCATAGTAAAATTGTCTGGGTGCTAAACTGGCCTGCCTGCAGCCCACAGCAATGGAAAAATTAGGGGCATTAAAAAAAGTAAAATACAACAAAGGAGACCCAGAACTGTTGCAGCGGAAATCCTATATCAAGCAAGAATGGTAATAGGCTACATTTCATTTCCAAAACAACAGCAATTGGTCTCCACAGTTCCCAAAAGCTTACAGAGAATTTTTAAACGACTTGATGCAACACACTGGTAAATATGTTCCTCTCCCAACTTTTTGAAACATGTTGCTGGCATCAAAATAAAATTGTATTATTATTAATTGTATTTATCAAATATAACATTTTTCAGTTTCAATATTTGATATGTTGTCTTTGTACTATTTAAAATTAACTATAGGGATAAATGATTTGGACATCATTGCATTCTGTTTTTGTTTGAATTCTACGCACCGTCGCAACTTCTTTGGAAACAGGATTGTATATGAAACTAATTAAATGTATTCTGCTATATGCATCTTGGTTGTGTATCATTCACTACAGGCATAATTTCTGTGCTAGCCACACTAATGCACATTGCCTATGAGAAGCTAATGCTAGAGTTTAGAAAACTGCTTGTAGTAAGTGGGCCAAAACTGATACATAGCCCAGATGTATATATTATTGATTTTAAATGTTTGGTCAGTTTGTAGTGCCAGGCCCATTAAATAATTTTTGTTGACTCGTCGAAACAAACAGTGGTAGATTTCCAGAGCTTCCGTGGTTGTAAATTCCAAGTCATTATTTTCAATAACAACTGACCTCACATGAGGCCACAATCCTAAATTTGGAAAAAACTGCACTATTGTAAAAAAAATTATAATAATTGTAGAAAGGGAGTCACATAGATCTTGATGAGTTGACTCAGTGGGATGCTAGGGTCTCTGGTTTGATTCACACAATGTACAACAAATAAAACAAAACATATGCACTAATTCCGAAAAGTCAATCTGGATAAGAGTATCAACTAAGATGTCAAATAGTTAGTGAGTGGTACTTAAGAATCATTGGAGCTCATGCTGTTAATGTCTGTCAGAGTAAACAAAGAGCATTTGTTTACTTAAAATACAAAGACAAAGTGAAGACTCACCACTGATCCATTATTGCCCATGGGTTTTAGTGTGGAGTAGGTGTGAAGGTTTCCTCTATATAGGCCTACTGATATAGCATAATGTATGTTCTATTTCCCACTAATGGTTGGAAGCTGATCCTAAAGCAGTATCTCTAAGGGTTACTTTATCAGGAGTCTTTTTTGTGTTATCCCTGGATTTCGTCATGTTTATGTGTCATGATAATTTTTCTTGAAAAAAAGTGCAGAGGAAAATCAATGTACCTTAATGGTCATCACAAGTTAGGTAAACGTCTGACAGTCCAATAGCTGATTTAGTAACCTTTAATCCTTAAACATTAGCATGTGGCTCTTCTGTCCATCGAGCAGCCTCACTAGATTGAAATCCTAGCATTGTGATGATCATATGTAGGCTACTGTTCCAAAAACAAATTAGCTGTTGTATTACACAGGCATTGCTCACCCTCTCAATTGCAGCAAACTGATGAAAAATATAATAATTAAAAAACTATTAATGACATCTGGAACTGCAATAATGATTTAGCTTCTTTTTGCTCAACGTTTAAGTTAGATGGAATGTCATCCCGCACATGACATTCTCAAATATATGAATTTGATTTAAAAAGACTGCATGACCCGAGGGAAAAGCTCAATGAATGCCAAAGCTTTCTAGTTGATTCATTGCCTTAATTGGGAATGCATTATGTCAGAAGACACTGGCTTCCCGTTGAATGGGACCTGTCCCGCACCATCCATTCCAGATGCTGTTATGTAAAAGAATAGAACCGTCTCGCATAATCCATCTATATGCACAACACTATACGTCTTCGATTTGCGACTTTTTTGGCACACATGATTGCCTATTTACAATATATTTTGGTGTCATAATACCAGTGTTAACGTTTATGAATGAAATAGATTGGTTTTGTAAAATTCAGTATTGCCTTTCCCACGGTAGGCTCCAGACTAAGCATGTCTGCATGATTCGCGTTCAAAGCGACTTGTACGAAAAGCAGCATCATAGTATTATTCCCAAACCGGGTATCACAATCAGCATCCAAGGTCAATATACGTATTTTGAGTAAATGTAATACCAATTTGGCATGCACAAGACATGATATGGAGTATTAATAACGCACTCACCTGAAAATGGTCCTCTTACAGATGGTCAGTTTCTACCCAAGGTGTATTGAAGGAGCCAAGTTGACCCTTTTTAAATTTCACTTCACTCTGGTGAAAAAGCTACCCAAACACCGAAAGTACTCGACGCAGTACAATTTCATCTAGCAATATTTGCGTACAGCGGGTGATGCCTTAACACCGGGAACTAGCTGCAGCTGCTGCTATGACAGATAGCAGCAACGTGCGTTTTTGTCGTTGCTGCCCCTCGCTCTGGTCCAATCCACTTTCAGGATCCGGGGAATTTGCTCTAGCTAGTTTAACATGACGTCGCAATGTATTTTATTAGAATGGTACTAGAAAAATATGGAACGTCAACATTTTGTTTTCGACATGACAACTCAACTGTTACGCGGGTGTTCGTTTTTTAACGCGTGTGTATGTTTTTATACATTGTATCCTTATAGAATAAAAGCAGCACTGGCACGTCCTAATTTTCCCCAATATCGTAATAACACAAGACATTCAGTGTAACGTCAGTGAGATTCAGTGTCCTTAAGGGCAAGATAACGCTGTTGGTTTACAACAAAGGCATAGGCTACAAACAAGCTAGCAAGTACATGCATTAATGTCATTATTAAGGTATTTAACGTAATCTTTCTAATCAAATGTATTGTATGCAAGTAATAATACACTCTTACAGGTTGTGTGGGCTATTGGTTTTCATGTTTTTACTTTGCATGCCATGTATAAATAATAAAGCTAATACAAAAAGCTTTGCATCCATTCAGTGCCTTTATTAAATGCTAGCCTAACAAAACAGCCTATAGTTGACCCAAACTCTTAAATAAAATGTTTACCCTATTAAAATAATTTTGATTGTAGCTTACTGTAAAAAGATAATGTAGGACAGTCTCTATAATACAGTATCATTTATTAAAAAGTATATTCAAACTATTTTATACCATTATATGTATTTTCTCTTGCCAATTTGGTGCTATCCAATTCGTACTGATAAGGCCCTGCCTAACGCAACAACTGCCAGTGGACTTGGGACAGTATACATTTGTCTTCCATAGCACATTTGATATTGTTCTGGTTCTTACCACACTGCTTTTTCAACCAGGAAGTCTACGCCAGAAACCGCATGCAATGGATGGAATGCAATCTCCTGACTTCCACCTGGATTTAGCTCACAGACCCCTAAGTCACCAAAAATAATTGCTACAGCGCAAGAAGGCAAGGGAACATTGACTCAATTACCAACACCCCAAATGCAGACTGTGGAGGCCAATTGCACCACCATTTGTGGGACTCCTGTCCTAACCAGAACCAGAACTGGATTGGAACCCTGGTCTCCCAACGATGAATCTAAATGTGAGGTATCATTCAAAGTCTAAAACGTTTTGCAGTTGGTGTGCAGTTGTTGGTATGTTTACATTTATTTCTTCAAAAGTGTAGTTCAGGTTGGTTGAGAACCAATGTTTCTGGTGCACATGTACTGCTGCAGCATGGACTCAAATTCAGCCCAACGCTCTTTCTGAAAAAGAAATTCTCATTGAATTTTTTATTATATTATAATAACAGAGAAGTATAGAATTAATATTAGGGGTTGGTTTTAGGATTATAACAAATATTTATTGGGGCCCCAACAAAGATTTTAAAACAAGTGTGGGTTTGTTAGGAGGAAAGGTATATCTCTCTCAAGGGGTCCAGGAGATGACACGGATGGCAGTGGCAGCTGCCCGGCGTATAATGGAGGCTGGGTGATTGAGCCTTGCCTCCAATAGGGGAATATGTTCCTGAAGCTGTTCCCGAGCACAGGGGACTTCAGCCAGGATGGTTAAGGCACGAAGTGAGTTAGCACACACAGCGGTGTCCTTGCTTTCCACCAGTTTCAACAAGGGTAGGATGGCACCTGCTTCCAGAGCTTGGAACTTCCCTACGGATGCCAGAGGGTAGAAAGTGTGCATTAGTGAGTTACATTTACATTTGAGTAATTTAGCGGATGCCCTTAACCAGAGCGACTTACAATGGTGAGAGCATACATTTCCAACCTGGTCCCACGTGGGAATCAAACCCACAACCTCTGGCATTGCAAGCACCATGCTCTGCCAACTGGGCTTCACAGGAGTTCGTGGTGACGTGAAGGTTATGACACTATCCATCGAGACAGTGAATCAGAATGTACTTTGTGTAGTAAGTGGTAGGTGTAGACAACACAGAATACACAAGTCTATACTACTGTTCAAAAGTTTGGGGTCACTTAGAAATTTCCTTGTTTTTTAAAGAAAAGCTTGTTTGTTTGTTAATTAAAACAACATCAGGCAGGCAGAGTTCTTCCTCTGTCCAGTGTCTGTGTTCTTTTGCCCATCATAATCTTTTCTTTTTATTGGCAAGAGATATGGCTTTTTCTTTGCAACTCTGCCAAGAAGGCCAGCATCCTTTAGTCACATTTTCACTGTTGGGACTGGTATTTTGCTGGTACTATTTAATGAATCTGCCAGTTGGACTTGTGTGGCATCTGTTTCTCAAACTACACAAACGTATTTGTCCTCTTTCTCAGTTGTGCACAGGAGCCTCCCAATACACTTTATATTCTGGCTAGAGCCAGTTTATGCTTTTTTGTGAAGGGAGTAGTACACATCGTTGTATGAGATCTTCAGTTTATTGGCAATATCTTCACATGGAAAAGCCTTCATTTCTTAGAACAAAAATAAACTTTGTTTCTGGCCATTTTGAGCCTTTAATTGAACCCACAATCGCTGATGCTGAAGATACTGAACTAATCTAAAGAAGCCAAGTTTTATCGCTTCTTTAATCAGCACAACCGTATTCAGCGGTGCTAACATAATTGTAAAAGGATTTTCTAAAGATCAATTAGTCTTTAAAAATGAACTTGGATTTGCAAACACATCGTGCCATTGGAACAAAGGAATGATGGTTGTCCATTTTCAATGGAAAATTTCTCTGTATATTCCATAGAAATTTTCCATTGAAAAAGTTTCCAGCTACAGTAAGTCTGGTCAATTTGATGTTATTTAAATGAACAAAACAATTCAATTTTGACTCCAAAACTTTTAATGGTAGTGCGTTTACATTGGATTGATAATACAATTATGCAATAATGCATTGGAGAGGTTGATATGTAAGCAATCTAGTGCTGGTTTTAGGCACGAACCATGGCAGCATGTTAGCATTCAGTATATGAACCATGTGGCCATTTGGCCTATTATATTTAGACAATAATACACAATGGAATGTGGTATATAACCAATATACCAGAACTATACAATGCAGAAACCCTGAAAGTGCCTTATTGATATTATAAACAGGTTAAGTAATTAAAAGTCTCATATACAACAGTCTCATATACAACAGCCAATCAGCATCCAGGGTTCAAACCAGATGCTTTATAATGCTGTTCCCAGTTTATAATGTATAGACAAGCTGGTATTGTTCGCATCACACACATCTTATCTCTTCCAAAACTGCTACAAATAGTGATAGTCACAGTGGATAATTAAAATGCAATTTCTCTAATGGTCAACCACTTCCCTGCTTACCTTCAGTGATAATAGCTGTGTTCATGATAACCCCAGCAGCATTGGCGGTCACTTCTGCATCCCAGTCTGACAGCAACTTCACAAGGACTGGAAGCACTCCCTCGTCACACACCTTGTGCTTTCCTTCCAAAGGTACGCTAGCAGGGCAAAAAGTGGTCTTCACATGGAATAACAACTACATCCAAAGTTTGGGCTTTCACCCTGAATATCAGTTGATTTGAAATGTTTGCTTTTACGTAATAGGGAACAAAAATTGAAACGCAATAGAAACACAAAGTGTCATGAAATGTTCTATATGCACAAAAACTAAATTTATTTAATCTAAATTGACTCCATACATGAACTCTTACTTGTCGTAAGGCTTGTGTAGCAAGAGTCCCCAGTTTCAATCTTCAAATTATTTCTTCCTTTTATTATTATTTAATACGCTACTCCTCCCACAGCATTTTGAGCAATTGACACTGGTCCCATTTTCAAACATTCAGTGGGTTAAGGACCAGGTTGCTCATATACAATCCTTGATATCTTGCATACAATCCTTGTGTCTAATCTAGTGCATTTGTACTCTTTTCAGTGTACAACAGAGACTATTCTTATATCGTTCTTGTAAACCAAACATTGTAATATTCAAATCAAACTTTTTTCCAGTAAGGCTGGCATGTTTGTGGGTTAGCCTACCTGATGCCAACCATGGCGGAGGCTGCGGCTCGGCGGATATCGGTAGAGGGGTGAGAGAGCTGGTTCCGCAGCATGTGCACTCCGTCACTGCCCAGTGCAGGAAGGGCGTCCACCCTAACACAATAGCTGAGAGTGGCAAGAATCAATGCCCGGATCCCGTCCTTCTCCACAGGTAACTTCATAACCAGCTGGGGAACAAGGTCCAAATTCACAATACATGCAGCACCTGTCACAGAGACAGGAGGTCTTATGTGTTACAAGGCATTATGTCACTAGGCTGCATAACATATCCATCATAGACCTGGATTTATAGCATCTTTTTTGATAAATCGATTGTTTTGTTATTAATTCTGCCTTTTTAAGAGCTTGTTTATTAAAAAGTAACTGTGTTGAACTTATGTTTTTAATACTTGTATACATGTATATGTATGGTAATAACTGTTTGAATAGTGATGAAATGACAATGTTACTTGTTACGATGTTCTTTAGCAGACAGGATTGTCACCGTAATGAGGGAAGTAGAAAAACTAAGACTTGACAGATGTACCTGTAGGAAACTCAGACACCCTCTTCAGTACACAATGCACGGTTTTACGGCAGGCATCGACTGGCTCGTCTAAAAGATCAGACAGCGGAGCCACCATGTCCCTGTTGAGGAAGGCCTCTCTAGACGAGACAGTGTGCACATGTAACTCACACCAATTGCCACCCAGCTCCAACTTGCTGCCTTTCATTTGTAAATCAAAAAGTCTAGGGGTGTCTTATGGAAGCAAAATAAGAACAACTGTTCATTTACTAATCAGTGAATTACTTACCAACAGGTAGGCCTCAGCCCCGTCAGAAACCATTGACAATGACATTGCTGGTAAACCATAGTATTAGGCTGCCACCTACTGTCTGCCTTAAGCATAGAATATTTTCATACTTAATTCGGGTTCACACCAAGCTATTCTCAGGATTTAATTGCTTACCTGCCCACATTATGGGCAGCTAGTAGGTAGAGGACTTCTGTGGTTTTGATTCTAACTGAGCTGTCATTGTCCTGCAGCAAGACCATCAGCTTCTCCAAGCAACCTAAAAAATAAAACGGAGGTTATGCAATACCCACAGTTTAGAGACATTTACTTCCCTGTTTTAAGCGGAAGTTTTTTGAAGAATTTAACATAAAATAACCCTAGCTATGTTCTTCCCCTTGTGTTGACTTCTGCCAGTAAACAGCCTAATGTCTGGTTTCCAGTCATTATACCATTAGTGAGTGCATTTCATCCCCGAATACAATTACAGCACAAGAATCAAGATGTGTGTTCCTAATGAACAAATGCATTTGACTTTACTGTTTTGTTTTTGGGACAGTTGTACATTCTCTTATTTGGGCAGTACCTTTTTTACTAAGTTGACTGAAAACCCCTTCTCATTTACAGCAACATATTTGTGGTTTGTGACAGTGAAAAATTCTGTCAGCTGCAAAAATATTTGCACACTTGATAATGATGAGCAAATAAGGCCATATAAAATAACAAAGGCAATTACCTAGTCTATATTGTAATATGTAGAATATATTTCACTACAGTACCCAAAACAACACCTTCCTCAAACTGTGTATTTATAATAATTGTAGTGTCAAAACTATCAGTACCCTTGTTTTCAGTACGTTTTGCACCTTATACTTACACAACAGCACTGAGCATTTTTCTATATTTATTGAGAATGAAGAACACACTGGAAGGGATTATGGATCATCATAGAACATTTTACAGATCCTTGGTCTATAAAATGTAAGATCACCACCATTAGCTATGACATACTTCACTGCATATGCATCCATCCTTTAACTCTAACCCACATATTTGTGGCCAAAAAGTCAAAACCATGAATCCAGTCAAATCATTTTCTTATTCTTTGTTGTTTATTAAAAAAATCTGTTGTTTCGGCAAAACCTTCTTGCTCGCAGCACTGACTGGCATCGACTGAGCCACAAAACCATATTGCACTAGTAACTGAGTGAAGGTGTTGCTACACCTCTTACCAGCAAACAACCCCATAACGTCAGTGATCCATCAATTTTTCAATAGGGGTGAGGTTCTTTTCTAGACATCCTTCATTTGACAATTGTGTCTAACTGTATACTTAAAGATTTGGTGACCATGACACTTTGATACTTTTTTACGTGCCTATCCATCTTCCTCACTGTTTATAGAGGCTTGATGCAGTTGTAGCCTTTACTGCCCAGGATTACTACTGTTGCCTAGTTTTCGTGAAGGTCAATTTCTTCATCATTGTCATGAAAGTGGAACACTTTTCATTTGTGAGTTCTCTGACTTTGCTCAATGGAAATAGATGACAAATTGATTTTACGTGTATAATTACTTATGTAAAAATAACCATTTTATTTAAACAATTATATTAGTACAAAATAAAGCAGTTGTCGCTTTTATTTGTATACATTATCTTTGCTTATGATTATCAAGGTGCCTTGTATCTTGTGTAGACCTGAAATGAATCCACACTAAAGAAAATGCTAGTGTTGCTAGTTATTTTATGGTCATATTTATTATTTTATGGAGGGAGAATATGTAAATGTTTCCATTTCACGATAAAATGTGTGTTTAAGGAGGGAGTTGCATTCGGTTCGTTTGCAACTTACCGTTGTGAATAGCCTCATATGCCCTCTCTGGGTCATGAACCAAGTCGCACAAGGCCGCAAGAGCTTTCTGTCGTATGTACAGCTCAGGGTCTTGAAGTTCCAGAGAAAGGCGTGGAATTGCTCGGTTGCCGAAAGCAACAGCTGCTTGAGTCGAGTCAATATGCGGTGGTAATTGCTCTGAAATACGTGTGCTAGCCATACTCAAAATAGAAAGAGTAGTTCCTATTACCGGTATATTGAATATAGCTGTCCTTATAGTTAAGCAAACGAATAGCCCTTCTATCATTTAAGACATATAATGACCAGGGCTGGGCGCTACAGCAGTCTACAATTGTTGCTTAGTAACTGGCCGTACACACACGTATCGACTACGTGTATCTGTAGACCTGGAATGTGAGATTCCGGAAGTAAAATATCCATTGTTTTGAGTCTTAGAGATATTCCTTCATTGTATATTATATTAAGGATTCCTATATTACTGTGCAGTATAGACATTCGGTTCTATGTCAAGTTGTTGAAACTATTATTATGTCCATGAAGTGATATTCGCGGTTGTTTGTGTTTAAACCTGTGTTGAGAAATGTGTTTCACCTTCGGTTCCGTTATTCTAAGAGCCCAAAAAATACACTAACCACAAAACTTAGGCAAACTGCCTTAGCTATTAATTATCTTCGCAGCTAACCAAAGTAGTAGTTAATGCAGCTAATTTAATCTAGTGATTTTGAGGATGGTCAGCTAAGTAGCCAGTAGCCTAGTAGCTAACGCTAGGTACGTAGCTACATTGTCATAGCTAGCACTGAGGTATAACATTACTGTACATATAGCTATGGACCGAGCTACCCTATCAATCTGATCGACCAGAGCATCTCATCTATGTTGTTGAGAAACCGGTATAACGATTTGAAATTATTCACGCCATATCGATGATTACATCCGGGCACATGATTGCATCCTGTACGTGCGTGCGTAAACGCGGATTGATAAACCGCCCATGTCTCAAGCACAGGTGCTATACAGGAGCTGGGCATATAATTAGAATATCATCAAAAAGTAAATTTATTTCAGTAATTCCATTCAAAAAGTGAAACTTGCATAATGTATACAGTCATTTCACACAGACTGATATATTTCAAGTGTTCATTCTTTTTGATGATTATAACTGACAACTAATGAAAACCCCAAAATCAGTATCTCAGAAAATGAGAATTGGCCCTGACCTCTGCTAAGTAGGTCAGCGACCTTTGTGCGCTGTCGACGCAGCCTGGCTGCTTCACCATAAATGGTGATGGCAGTAGGGCAGTGTTATTGCCTAACCCAGCCATTCTTCCCAAGATCATCAAGGCATCATTTCGATCCACGGAAATATTGCATTGCGTGTTATGGTGTGTTATGGTGATCTTCGCGTGTTATAGTGATCATATGGTGGGCCAGCCATTGTCGAAACAGTGTCTGTCTCACTGGTTGTGTGAGGCGACTGGTCTTGCTTACGTATCATGCGGCAAGTCCGCGCCTGAGGAGTTTGGGTCGCACTCCATGCGTGGACTGGCGGCCTCGGCCGCCTTGTTCAAGGGCGTGGGGGTGGAGGACATTTGCACGGCGGCGTTGTGGGGGACGCCGTCACCATTTGTCCGTTTCTACTTGCGTGATATGGCTGCGGGGACTTTAGCTCACTCGGTGCTCAGCGTGGCTGAGGCAGGGCGGTGAGCACGGGACGCAGGTCATGGAGGGCGGATAGTGCTCAGGGCTCTGCCCAGAGGCACGGTATGCCTGGCCGGGTTGTCGGCTGGACGCTCGCAGTGTGGCTGGTTGAGAGTTCATTGAGGCTGGCCTGTTTTGGGCTGGCCTTGGACGCTCTGAGGCAGTATTGACACTGACTGAGGAGGTACCAGCAGGGTTGGTGCAGTGTGTGCGTTCGTACTGTGAACCAGGTGTTGACACACAGACGTACATTACGATAGCTGAGCAGGATGGACGCGGCTTGGGAATGCGTGGAGTTCATGCACCTGAGGTGCTCGGTTACTTATTTCTGAGTGAGGTGGGTGACCAGCAGGGAGAACATCTTGGGCTTGCTCGCTTTGCCCTAAACCAATAGGAGGGAAGCCCCTATGGGCGACGCTCCACTCATAGAACTGGAGTTACGAAAGTAACTATTGAATCGGAAGGCCAGATTGACATTTGCAAAGAAGTACAGAGATGAGCCACAAAAGTTCTGGAACACAATCTTTTGGATTGATGAGACCAAGATTAATATCTGCCAAAGTGATGGAAAGGCCAAATTGTGGAGAAAGAAAGGACCTGCTTATGATCCGAAGCATATAAGCTCATCTGTGAAGCATGGTTGAGATAAGCATGTCATGGCTTGGGCGTGCATGGCTGCTTGTGGAACAGGCTAATTAATATTTATTGATGATGTAACTGATGATGGTAGCAGCAGAATGAATTCAGAAGTGTATGGAAACATTTCTGCCAATTTCCGGAGAAATGCATTGAAACTAATCGGGAGGAAGTTCATCATGTAGTAAGACAATGACCCAAAGCACACTACCAACAAAACAAAGGACTTCCTCAGGGGGAAAAAGTGGAAGGTTTCAGACTGGCCAAGTAAATCACCTGACCTTAACCCAAAAGAGCATGCATTTCACCTCCTTAAGAGGAGACTGGAGGGAGAAACACCCCGGAACAAACAAGAACTGAAATAAGCTGCAGTAAAAGCCTGGACTAGCATCACAAATGAAGAATGCAACAGTTTGGTGATGTCGATGGGTCGCAGTCTTGAAGCATTTATTGCAAGCAAGGGTTATGCTACTAAATATTAAATGTTATTTACTTTAAGATTATTTGTACCGTTACTTTTGCTCACCTAAAAATGCTGTGGTCTAATACAAACGGTGATATGTCCTAAGTTGTTTAACACATCTAGATGTGAATACCAGAAAATGAGAGCTGAAATTCTGAACTCCTGTCTCATACTCATCTTTTGATTTTAAACCCAAATATCTTCAGTGACCATCAAAAACAAAGGAATTTGCCGTACCGTTCTAATACCTTTGGTGGGGACTGTACATGGATCTGTCTGGTGAGCACATCAATCTGAGATGGGACATAGGGCAGAGGCAGTGATATGAATTGCAGTACTTGAACCTCTGCTTTCCACTCCTTCCATGCTTACAGCAGCCCTTGGGATAGGAGCGGGTCATCGCAGTCGCGCTGTTTTTCCCAGAGGCCATGCACAACGATCTTCGCTCGTGTTGTGAATGGCAGGATGTACCCCAAAAGGTCAAACTGTCGGGCAAGGACTTTGTACACATTGTGCATTGTTAGGGCCCCACACTCTAAGGGTCTGTGCTTGTAGCCAAGGCGATCAGATTCCCAGTACCAGCTAAGTCCAAGGGCCGATTCAAGATGATTCGCGTCACCCTGCAAAAGCCAGTGTTCAAGGCTGTCAGACTTGGCTTCTCTAGGTTAAGTGACTGATGGTGGAGGTCAAACCTACTCACAGCAAGCAGTTTGGGGAGCTTGTACACAAGCTGCTTGGCTTCCTCTGCTGTCAGCACACTCTGTAAGCAGTTATCAACGTAAAATCACTGCTCTACGGACTGCCACACATCTTCAGGGGAGGTGTGATCTTTGACGTGGCGCTGAAGTGCGATGGTGGCGCAACATGGGGAGCACGTTGTACCGAATGGCAAGACTTGCTTCTCGTACACATCTGGGGGGGTCTTCTCGCCTCATCTCTCCACACGAACTGTAGGAGCGGCTTGTCTTCGAGTAGGAGCCTCACTTGATGGAACATGCTTCGTATATCCCAACTAATGACTACTGCCTGTTGTCTGAAGCAAAGTAAGACTCCCAGAAGAGAGGACCTTGCAGTATGACTTCATTCAGGTTGAGACCGTGAAACTGGTTGGAACAGTGGAATAGAAATTTTCTCATTGTGTCTCACTAAATGGTGGGGGACAAACTATGATTCCCTGCCCGTTAGAAAGTCAGGGCTGAGCTTGAAAGATCCTGCTCTGACCAGGTTACTTATCTGCTCACAATTTGACTATGCGAGCTGGGGGTCCAGTCTCTTCTCTGTGCTCCTCAGACTTGACATGACTGCCTTTTTGGTCACATGGAAGCAGGGTATTTGACATTTGTGCAGCAAGAGGGTGTCGTACCTAAATACGCCTTCAACCTCCACACATGTTGTCTTTGCCTCAAGCAGCTCCACTGCCTCTTGATCCTCACTACTAACTTGTAGCTCTGAAAGGCCAGCCTATCCACCTGCCACAGTTTCTGGACATTCATCATCAGTTCAGCGGTCACTGAGGTGAACAGGCACCAGTGTGGCTAGATCTGCTGAACCAGTGTGGCAAGATCTGCTGAACCAGCCTGCCTGGGCCTTGGAGGGTCCATCCCAGCCAAGTAAGGATGGCTGCCGGCCCTCCTGGAGGGCCCAGTCTCACAGGCTCGACTGGGGAGGGCAAGTGAGGGTGGTCAGCGCCTATGAGAATGAGGGCCTTAACCTGTTCAAACTGGGTGAGAGGGAGACCTACGAGATATCTGTATTTCTTCTGAAGGGATGTTACCAGATCAGACTGTTCGGCAAGACTGAGTTGTTGTGCTTTGAAGGCTCGCATATTTCTGAATCTCTTCTTTGCCTGAGCAGCTGGGGATATAGGAAATGACACATATGCACCTCTCAGCACCTGGACATCCTGTCCTATGGTGCACAGGTTGAGGTCTTCATGGGTGCCCTGTAGCCTGAGCTGTTTGTCTGCCTCTGGGAGGAGCATTGTACGCACCAGTGGAAATGCATTAGGTTTCCAGCTTGCGATTGTGGCAGCTGAGCAGCACTTTTATGACCTTCAGCAGCAATCTACTGGAATCTGATGGGCGACAGGTGACAGTTCTCTTCCTTGGGTGGCTTGGAGGTATCTCTCTGATCGACTTTGTGTAGAACGTTTAGGTGTTTACGTTGGCATATCCCACAAGGCTTCTTTAGATCACCCTGAACTGCTTGGTTGGGCCTTCTGCAGCGCCAGCGTCACCTGTTTGCGTTGAACCAATCAGTCACTTGTTCTTGTGAGTCTTTGGATGGCTTGGCATTTATTAAGGAAGTGCTCTGAGCTCTCACACTATGGGCAGTAAAACCTAGCTTTGCCGTTCTTCTCAACTGGCTGCGAGGCTTGGCGTGCTAGAGCTGTGTCCAAAGCGTTTTCTGCCCCATGTAGAACAGAAGCTGCGTACTTACTCTGTCTCTTGTCAAACCTTGAGCTGTATTGCTCCTGACCCTTTCCTGCCAAATTAATCTCATAGCCTTGGTACCAGGATTCCTAGCTCAGCCAGGTCTATCAGGGTGCACAGTGGGGCAAAAAAGTATTTAGTCAGCCACCAATTGTGGAAGTTATCCCACTTAAAAAGATGAGAGGCCTGTAATTTTTATCATAGTCACACTTCAACTATGACAGACAAAATGAACATTGTAGGATTTTTAATGAATTTATTGGTAAACTATGGTGGAAAATAAGAATTTGGTCAATAACAAAAGTTCATGTCAATACTTTGTTATATACCCTTCCTTGGCAATGACAGAGGTAAAACATTTTCTGTAAGTCTTCACAAGGTTTTCACACACTGTTGCTGGTATTTTGGCCCATTCCTCCATGCAGATCTCCTCTAGAACAGTGATGTTTTGAGCTGTCGCTGGGCAACACAGACTTTCAACTCCTTCCAAAGATTTTCTATGGGGTTGAAATGTGGTGACTAGCTAGGCCACTCCAGGACCTTGAATTGCTTCTCCTCTTTTTAAGTGGGAGAACTTGCACAATTGGTGGCTGACTAAATACTTTTTTGCCCCACTGTATGTGACCCCGGGTCGCTGCAACATCTGGTGGCGAAAGTCAGCTCTCAGCTCTGCAGGCAGTTTCGTTAGGAGACAGGCAACATGGGAGCCACACTGAAGTTCCACCTCATCGTCGGGCCTCAGGGTCTGGAGCATGCCAACTAGGTACTGTACTTGTAGTGCAAAACTCTTAAAGGTGGCAACATCCCCCCTCTTGACCTCAGGTGAATCCATGACGTAGCTATTCTCTTTAGAACTATGTGATGGGGCTGGCCAAATTTCTCATTTAAGGCTGACATTGTGTCAGAGTAAGGAGTATTTCAGTTGAGGTTAGCGTCAGCTACGAGGCAGGCTTCTTCCGAGTTTCAGGTGATCAGTGAGGACTTGATATTTAAAGAGCTAAGTGGGATCTTTGGTTTAGGCCCTCTATACTCTCTCTGAAGATGTGGGAGAGGTATATGAGTGTTGGGTGTTTGGGCGTGGAGACATTGATGCGTGAGAGCTAGGTGAGTATCTGAAGCAAGGTTCGGGCTCATACCAGGGTCTATGGCTGGAAGGGGGTGAACGCTGGGGAGTAGGTAGGTATACTCTGCGCTGAGGATGACTGGAATAGAGGGGGCCTGCTAAGTGGCATGGACCTTGGGAAGTGGCCTGCTCTGGCGTTAGAGGGCAAACTAATTCACTGTGGAGTCAGAAGTTGCACTCAGCTTCAGAAGCTGTAGTTCATCCGTCATCCTGTCTATGGCTGAGACTATTCTTCCTTCATCATAGTGCTCTGATGTCTCTGCGTGCTGATTAACTGATGGCCATGGTTGAGGAGGTGGCCAGTTGCTGTTTTCATCCTCTTCATCCATGACTGGTACAGCAGAGAGGGGGAAAGGAGGAGGTAGCGGCCGTTGCTCTATCTGGGCAATTGCTAATACCTAAACTGTGTCTGTGAGTGACTTAATGTCTCTGTGAATATATCTGAGCTGTGTAATATTGGCCATCATATACTCATGTGAGTGGCGTAGCTTGGTGTTCGCCATACGAACCTCCTGTATCTCGGCAATACATGCAGCATTGAGGTCGCCTCTTCCATATAGCTTGGGAGGGGTTGAGTAAACCTTTCTGAACTCTTGACAGCCATGTTCTGCACTCTGACTGGGGAAAAACACTTCCTCTTGTTTCTCGAGGGATGTGTCCCACTGGACATGGCACATAGGACTTCGGGGGGGGGGGGGTGGATGTGTGGTAGGAGTCATCTCGACGGGTCCCTCCATGCTGAGTCTTCCCTCCCTCTATTGCTTGCTGCAGGGGAATGATGCCTGTAGCTGGCTGCGTCAACTTCATATTCCTCTAGATAACAGGGTGGGCGTCTCAGCCACTTAGGGCGTACTGCTTGAGCTACATCACTGCTTTGTGCCATAGATCCCGAATCAAAACTGCATTCGGCTCGAAGGACCAGAATGTTTTGGAGGACTTTGATAAGGACTGTATTGTGTGGTTCAGGTGGCGTTGATTAGAAATCCCACAAAGCGGTCATTAACACTCTTTTATACCAGTTACCGTTATCAGTAGCCTTACGAACTTGTGTGATTCCAGTAGTTAGATATGTGGTCTAAACAAGAACAAATCATGCAATAATCAGAAATGTTCATGCATCACCCAAATACAGTTATAATGCATAACTAGGATAGGCTACATGTTTTACTGTGAGCAACATAATACCTAGCCTATGTTCATTAGTCACTGTCAACACAAAGTTATGCTGAGAAACTCATCTAACTAATTCTATCTCTCAGTTACATAAACATAATACAACCAAGATATTATGAAATGCATGCCATACTTTGTTATCAAAAATCATAGTACTATCCTTTTAGCTAATAATCTCAGGTTAGCATGCTTACTATGTGTTCAGACCTGACCATTACAGCTTTCAATAATACACTCTATATAACATAAATTACTTCTATATATATATATATATATATATATATATATATATATATATATAGAAGTTATAGTCTTTGCACTTATAATCAGCCACGCACACAAGTGTTCACACTAGATCGACTACAGGCGATTCAGGCAACTAACTGGCTAACCAATTAACCAATGACAACACTCTCACCATCAAACTCGAACTAGACTCGTGACTGCACTCGGAGGGCGTCGCTAATGTCATCCGACATTCTGATTCTTTCATACATGGTTTTACGCTCATATACAAAATACCAGCGAAACACTGCAGCAAAAATGACTGTAGCAGGAAACATTTTCTATATTGAGTGTTGCCAAGTGGGGTGTGTTCCCTAAAGAATTCTGGTATTTTTCATGGGCTTGGGCGGGTCGGTTTTCTTTCTGGAATTAGCAGCAGAAAACAGATTATGTTTAACGAAATCTGGCAACCTTGCACACAGGACCACAACGTTCCAGACATCGCGGTGATGATTAATGTTGGAAAAACAGGTGGATCTTAATTTTCTTTAACACCCAAGCATTTCAAAATATTCAATTAAAACGCAATAACCTCAAACTACATCTAACAGCATAACTTTTTTTTAAACTTTTCAGGCGACTTTTGTTAGCCTAATTACAGATTTGTTTTTAAAGAGCGATCGCGAGACAAACGAAGATGACTGGTGAAAAGACCATCAGATAAGGGTATGTACTGTTCCTAAAATATTTGCCTACATATGGAATATGTTGAGTAAAAATATATAATTAACATATTTAAATAAATAACAATATAAATATATGTACGTGATATATATGAACCACACCTGAACCACACGCCTCCTACACCATTGCTATATATACACATTGCACTATACAGCGCTTGGCGTTAACTTTTTTGCTTATTAGCTGCTCTGCATTTTCACTTGCCACCAAAAAGAGAGGAAAAATACTTATTTTTTTGTAAATGAGCAAATACTAAATGCACACCAGTGGCTGCGACCTAGACAGCGGGACAACCCTAGGCAACAAAACCATCGAATTTAAAGGAGCTTCGAGCAACTGAGATCACAAAAAATGCTTATTTACCTAAATAATTGGACATCTTGAATCAGAGTTAGAGAGTAATCTTCTGGGGTAACCCTAAGACTGTAGAATATAGGTCTGTATACAACCTATGATAGTAATGTGCAAGACAGCTTAGTAATGAAAAAACATGCAATCCACCAATGTACATGAGACTACTTTTTGATAGAGAGCAAATTGTGTGCTGTGACTGAATTGAAACGCAATGGACTATGATTAACTGTGTCCAGTGGCTTCAATACATTTAAGCAACCAAATTTGAAAGGACACTATTTGTTATACCAAATATCTGATAACACCCTCTTATACACTGCAATCACAATTATTAGGCTAATCATATTCCTCAAGATGTATTTTATTGTTCAATAAACACAATTCTCAAGGGAATACATAAGAGTGCAGAATTATTAGGCAACTAATTTCTCCCAACTCACATGTTTATTCTAACATTTTTAAGTAAGTAACAAATCAGTAACACAAATGCCGCATTTCCACTGGTGCCAAACACTAGTGTTTTACCACTGACATGGTCCTGGGCCAGTCAGCCACTAGGCCATGGCTGACTTTAGGATTTAGGGCGGGGTTTGCGGATTGACGTGATGGGGTGTGAAAATGCGGCATTTTGTTCTATTCGAATGGCAATTGTTTGCTTTAGGCTTCTCTTAATTATTTTCATCTGATCTAACAAACAGATCCCGGATAAAATAAAGAACATTATGCAACAGTACAGGGAAGCAAAGACTCGGAAAGAGTTGGAACAACCGAATGTGGTATGATACCACTGACTCAAAAAAATACGTAACGCTAAGACGGAGATGTTACCTGCAGACACTTTTACAGCACAAAATTATCTCAGAATTCTCCCAAATCCTTTTATTAAAGGTAGATAGTTTTGACAAAATACTCATCAAACGAAATAATGAATACACTGGGTAATAGTTAAGAGTGGGAGTGAAGAAGGAGCCAGTCGCAGGAGTTTGAGGAAGAAGTTTGTTTTAAACTGAGCATGGCGTTATTGTTTTTAAAAATTTTCTACCGTGAAAATAAAATAAACAATGACCAGTACCGTGACCAATACAGCAAGCCTCCTTCAAAATAATTGCCATGAGTCTTCCATCCATGGGGTCTGTCAATTTCTTGATCTGTTCACGATCAACTTTCGCTGAAGCAACAAATACAGCCTCCCAAATGCTGTTCAACAAAGAGGTGTGTTGCCGTCCCAAACTGTAAATCTCACATTTGAGAAGGGCCCACAAAATCTCAATAGGATTTAAGTCAGATGAGGAAGGTGGCCATTTTTTGGGCATCTTTGAGGCCCTTGCTTTGTTAGCCAACATGGGAGTACTTGGATTCATGTGATGGTGCATTGTCCTGCATAAAGATCATGGCCTTCTTGAATGCTGAGGACTTCTTCCTGTACCACTGTTTAAAGAAAGTATCTTCCAGAAACTGGCAGTAGGTATGGGGGTTGAGTTGCAGTCCACATTCGACCGGAAAACGTCCAACTTCCTTATCCTTACTGATCGCAGCCCATACCAGTACACCTCTTCCACCTGGCTGGTGCCTGACTGAAGTGGTGCCGTGTGTCCAGCCACGGGACCACCCATCTGGTCCATCAAGAGTCACTCATTTCATCTGTACAAAAAACTTTTGATAAATCTGTCTTCAGTAATTTATTTGCCAAATCTATACATTTCAATTCTTATTCAGTGGTGGTGGTGTTTCGGCCTTCTTGTCCATGTCTTTGAGCACTTGACACCTTTTACTTCTGCACACTCCAGGTAGGTTGCAGTCATGGAATACGATGGTACTAGAGAATAAAGGGTTCAGAATTAGTTTTATTTGCTAGGTATGTGTGAGGAATTTGACTCTGGATTATACAGACTCACAATGTGCTTACTCATCAAAAACGTAATCAATGGAGACTCAACAAGCGTCACCGACTACAATATACAGTACACATAAATACACATAATATACCAAACAACAAAACATAGTAAGACGTGTGTGTGTGTGTGTGTGTGTGTGTGTGTGTGTGTGTAAATATGTAGTTCCCTTCAGTTAAGTATTGCATTTTAAACTATCAAGTCATGGGAGTTTTTTTGCTTCAAAGGAATGACACTGATTTGTAGATGGGTACTAGTAACAAATAAGATGTTTATCACTTTAAGCATGGTCAAATAAATAATAATGCCCTAGCACTTCTTTTCCTGCGGCAGGAAAATTGGTATACACGTGTAGGATTTCACCATGAGGCCGATGTTGACTTTAGAATGCCAGATTTACATTTCATATTGCATGGAAACAGTAACATCAACTGTAAGTTAGTTAGAGCAGTTGTATACTGTGTGCTCTGTCCCTGAGGCCTGTGTAAGCAATGTGCAAATCTTTATTTGTGAGAATATTTGTTTTGTTTTTTTAACTTTTAAAGACAGACATACAAATGCAACCACAAGCAAAACTGGGCACAAAAGCAGTAAAAGGGAAAAGAACTGGCCCCTGAGAGGCACATTGGCCTAAGTCACTGCATATATAATTGGGGCCAGGTGTTTGCATCCTGGTCACATAATAACAACAGAGGCCCTGGGTCCAGCAGATATCAATTGATTTGGTTCTGCACAAAACTATGTTTCTTTTGCAATCAATATAAGAAATCATAAGCAATCGGTATGTTTTGAATGGGATAATATAGGGTTTTTGGACCTTGCCAATTTGGCATCAGAAAAAGAGCAGTTTCTAAAGAAGTGTCTGTCTTTGACATACATTTTCCATTGACTTGTCAAGGTGCATTCCGAGGTTGTGTGGTCACCTTTACAGGTTTTAAAAATAATGGAAATCAAACTGTGGCCAGATGGCGTAGCTTGCCACAGTTCCTGCACAGATTTGGCACGCTGTAGCGGATAAAGCCCCTATTTCTCTCTCATGTGCTGGTACTTACATGCTTGAGTCCTGATGTTATTTTTGTCCAGAACCCTCATAGCCATTGATTTGAGGGTGGCGTGTCTGTTTAAACAAATATGTATTTTCTGGTCTTCAATGCTTTCATTGTTACACTGGACTGGAATTACCATATGCAGACAAAATTTGCATACCCTTAGTTCTTAATACGGTTTATTGCCCCCTTTAGCATTAATGACAGTGTGCAGTGTTTTGTAATAGTTGTCTATGAGGCCCTGAATTCTTGCAGGTGATACAGTATGTCAGTCTTTGGTCTTCTTGCATGAACTGCTTGTTTGAAATCTCCCCAGAGTTGTTACATGACATTAAGGTCAGTAATGGACTGTTATGGCCACTCCAGAACCTTTACCTTTTTCTGCTGTAACCACTGGAGTGTCAACTTGGCCTTGTGCTTAGGGTCGTTGTTGTGCTGGATTGTCCAAGGGCATCCCATGCGTAGCTTTCATGCAGAATAATGCAAATTCTGCCAGTATTTTCTGATTACATGCTGCATTCATCTTGCCATCAATTTTCACAAGATTCCCTGTGCCTTTAGAGCTCCCCCCCACCCCCCCCCAAAAAAAACATCAGTGAGCCACCACCATGCTTCACAGTGGGGATGTTTTTCGGTTCACAATAGGCCTTGTTGACCCCTCTCCAAACATAGCTCTTATGGTTGAGTCCGATCAAGTATCGTCGTATTGTGCTCCTTGAAACATCTACCCTTTCAAGAGCAGCCTGTATTTCTCCTGAGGTTACCTGTGGGTTTTTCTTTGTATCCCAAACAATTCTTCTGGTAGTTTTGGCTGGAATCTTTTGTGGTCTACCTGACCTTGGCTTGGTATCAAGAGATCCCTGAAATATCCACTTCTTAATAAGTGATTGAATAGTACTGATTGGCATTTGCAAGGCTTTGGATATCTTTATATACTTTTACATGTCTATAATGTTCCATTGCTTCATTACGCAAATCTTTTGACAGTTATTTTCTGCTCCCCATGGCTCAGTACCCTGCCTGCTCAGTGCATCCACGTGAGCGTTAACAAAACATTTGATACTATACACGGACATAACTGCAATTTGAAAGTGTGTGGAAATTCACCTTATAATTGCCATTTTCAACTGTGTGTTTCACCTTGTGTATCTGCAACAAGACCAAACATTCTAGAGTATATCAACTTTGGATCAGGTCCCTTTAGGTGATTTCTGTCCTCCTTATGATTTATAAAGGAGTCAAACAACGATGTGATAATAAATGGTATCATATGTTCACTATGCTTAAATAAAACACAGTAAAAAATGTTTTTTGCATGATGAGTCATATTTTCTAAATCAATGGCAAAATGTGCCAATTTCTGCCAGGGTAAGCAAACTTATAAGCACAACTGTATATACATATATATGTAGAAGAAACCTTGATCTTTTGGTTTGTGTAAATGAGCTGAAACCACCAGATAACATGGCCTTAACCTGGCACTCTATTAAATTATGCATAAATGTAAAAAGTTTAAACATGACCACATCAGGAAGAACAGAATGCCCCAGACTGGTTTCCCCACATACTATAATGTGTGGTGCCACTGTTGGTTGGGGTGCTAATTTAAAACTTTTTGCAAAAATGAACATATTCCTAATGAGTTTTCCCTGAATAAATGAAGGACACTAAAATGTGACTCCTGTAGTAACACCATACAGAGTGAGCTGTGCCACATTCTTAGGTGGTATCAACCCCTATGGGTCAGTCCGCGGACAAGCAGGGCTAAAGATTCTCCAGCTGCCTGAACTGGTGCGACGACCTTTGGGACTTAAGCCAGTCTGCTCTGCCTTGGAGCATCAGCCTGAAACACTTTGGTTGAAAAGTGAGATGGCCCTCCAGCCGACACCTCTGTGAGAAAGCCTAGCTGGCCTGGGGCCATGAGCTGACGGGTCCAGACATGACATCAGCCCATGGGGGACCCAGCAACTGACAGGGTATCTTCAGCTGACCCAGCCTCAGCTCAGTTTCCCATTTGTGGTGTCCAGGTTGTCCCCTGCCCATCGTGCTCCTCCTTACTTCTGTCCTGGCCGTGCTGATGCTATTGTCAATTCACGATGACTGTGGGACACACACTGGACACATGACCAGGGAAAACTATCCAGACGTCACCGGACAGCTCACCATGGAAAACCACCCAGACATCACCGGACAGCTCACCACAGGAAACCACCCACACACCATGACCCCTCACACCCAGACTTCATGAGCCCCCAAACCAACCTCCGACCAGGGAACTAAAATAACATTCTTCAAAACAATTTCAGGCTGTTGTGAGATTACACACTCGAACACGCATGCGCGCACACACACACACACGCACACAGAGCTATTTCTGAATTGTTGCTGGGCATACAGGAAGTCAGCATTACAGGGAACTTGAGGTTTTCTGCTTCACTACATACATACCGTACGTAGAGCATCGTGCTGAACAGAGCACAAGGTGGAGACGAGAAGGTGCACATGAGAGCTGGTGCACCATGGAGGAGGACATCAGGAAGAAAGGAATGCTCTACCTACAGCAACAGAGGTTCGGAAAGGTAAAAACAGCAAGAGCTCGTTCGTGGCAGTCCCCTCAGTGTCTGTGTTTCAGCCCAATGCTTAATATGAATTAGGAGCAACTGTGTATGCCTTTTCATAATTATGACCATGAGTTCTTCATCAAAACTATTTGTTATTTCATTTAGTTAACACTCAAGGACGATAGAAAGCCATAATCAACTCATGGCTGAATGGAAAGCATAAATATCCCGCTTTGTCTGAAGCACATTTCCTTTCTCACTGTTTGCTCTTTACCTGGTGATCTGTTGAAATTACTTGTGATATACATTCAGTTAAAGATAAACAGAAACCATTTATTTTACTTTTATCTGGTCCAGACAAAGATTGACATTGTAACATAGGTAGATATAGGAGCCTCTGTTTAGTTACAGTTTATGCATAAGGTCAGTTTCCTGTATTTTGCCTGATACGTTTTTACGTGCTCTAGCAGCAGTATTGCAGATAGAGGTCCTCTTTTAGAACGAGAAAAACTTGCTCTCGGATATGCATTTTGTTGTAGCACTGCATAACGTTCTTTCATGGAGTTTATTCACATAACAAATAATGGCAGTTGTTTCTTTTAAGTGTGAGTGTGTGTGTGTATTTTAAAGGCCTGTGTTGGAATTGTACTGTTCCTTTGAAAACTATCCACACATTTTGTTGTGTTAAAGACTACATTTATATGTATTTTCAACACAATACGCTGTAGTAACTTAGGGCAAACATGTTTTTTTTTTTAATATGTTCCAATTTATTGAAAATTCCCAGTTCCCATCAGGACAAAAACCCAAGCCTAGGAGTTAAAGGAACTCTCATTAGAACTCCACGATAGTTTATTAAAAGGTCACAGTTTCAAAGTGCGCTCCATCCTTGTGAAATGGATGGGAAGAAGTTAGGAACCAGACAATATGGAAGACAGAGTTATAGAATTTCTGTGCAGGGATGAGAGAACCTACCAAAACAATTTCTACAGCATTATATCAGGTCTATGTGGTCGGGTGGCTGGACAGAAGCCACTCCTGAGTAAAAAGCATATGACATGCCACCTAAAAGAAAAATATCCTCTGGTCTGATGAGACCAAACTCATACTATGTGGCCTGAATACAAAGCAATATGTCTGTCCAAAAAAACAGGTACCACTTAACACCTGACTACTACCATTCTATGGTGAGGAATGATTGAGGAGGCATCACACTATGGGGATGCTTATCACAGACAGGGACAAGGAGACAGGTCCAGATTGAGGGAAGGATAAACAGAGCAAGCTACAGAGGTGATTGAAGAAAACTTCATGCAGAGTGCACAGGACCTCAGAATTGATCAAAGATTCATTTTACAACACAACAACTACCTAAAGCACACAGCTAAGAATGCTGGAGTGGCTTTGGAACAAATCTGTTAATGTCCTTGAGTGGCCCAGCCAAAGCCCATAATTAAAACCCTGTGAATAAGGAAACCGCCCAAATTCAGGTGTGCAATGCTGGTACAGGCATACCCAAATAGACTTCAAGCTATGGTCTCTGCCAAAAGCGCTTCTACTAACTACCGAAAGGGTCTGAATACTTATGCACATGTAATTTATGTCCATAAAACAACAAAATTAAAGTGTGAATGGTTATGAATACTTTCCAAAGGCACTGTGAAACATGTAAATACAGGAAACTCTGTAATACAGTTTCTAGTTAGTGAAAATAAAATTAACAATAGTGGTTACAGTTACCTTAGGACACACACTGAGACATCATAAAGTTATTCGCATTGACCATTGTTGTGGTCACTATCTGACTTCATGTTTCTTTGTGTAACCCTGTATAGAAATGGAAGAAGGTCTGGTCAATCTTGTACAAAGAGAGTTCATGCTCCATTTCTCGCTTGGAGTTCTTCGAATGCAAAGATGGACCATGCTCCCTTGAGAAATCGGACAAGACTCTCCGTAAGCAACAGGAGAGCAAGAAGGTGATCAAGCTGAGCGACTGTATCCGAGTGTCAGAAGTGGACATGGACGGCTCCCCAAAAGACTGTGGCCAGTTCCTGATTGAGACTACAGAAAAACTTTTTGTGTTTGCTGTGGAGATGACAGAGTTGGACGACTGGACACAGAAGCTGTGTGAAATTGCATTCCCTGTGCGTTCAGCTCTCTTGTTTAGTGAGACTTGATTATGTTTACAAGAAGGCTGGCTCTCTCTAAACCTGCCCTATTGTACCAGGGATCTGAATCTGCAAGCGCAACATACAGCTCCGGAAAATATTAAGAAACCACTGCACCTTTTTCTTTCCTTTTCAAAAAATAAGGTTTTGAGTGAGGAACAGAAGGGTTAAAATTAAGAGACCACGGCAAATTGAACACTTCTGTTCCTCACTCAAAACTTTCCTTTTCAACTTTTTTGGAAAGGAATGAAAAAGCTGCAGTGGTCGCTTAATTTCTTCCGTAGCCTTAAGTTCAGTCATAACATAGCTACATGCAAATATTTCAAGGTCCTAAATACATCTCAAGGTCCTGTTTTTAGTTGAAAGTGTCTCAAAGATGTCTGATATTTGATATTCCATAGAGATGTCTCTGGTCTTTTCAACGTCTATTCAACTTATTTTCAATATGGCTTTAATGTGTTTTCAGCATCTTCTGCAAGTAGATTGTCTTTGTCCATTCTGTCCTGAACATTAATCATTCTTGTTCTTGCACAAATCCTGTGGGGCTCTGCGTGAGTTTGATTCCCCATGTCAACCATTAATGTCTGGTACCTTTGAATCGTGTAGATAAAGTGGGGTGAGAAAGGAGGAATGCGGCGTAGCAGTTTGCTTCGATCGAAGGCAGATGATGCAGATGAGGGGATGGAGGACAACTCTCTATACAGCGGAAGAGCCTGTGGTGAGTTAATTGCCATTCACCCATAAACGAAAATGGTATAATTGTACATAGCATGAATTTCACAAGCACATATGGTCATATAAGCACACACACACACACACACACACACACACAGACACACACACACAAACTCCAGAGGACCCATATTTCATACTTCAGGTAGAAGGCTGGACACTGCATTTCTTCCAGTGCATAATGATTCTGGTATAACAGACATGGTAGAACCTGCAGTGCGTTAAGAAGCAGAATGGCCTCAGATGAAAAAAGTTGTTTTTATTTTCACTTTCATCTGTAATTAGAACTTTAAGAGGTGCATGGTGTGTGTTGGATGTCCTTTAACATTGTTCTACACTGATGATGTTCTGATTGTGTATAATTCTTTATTGTTCCCTTTTCTTTTATGCCCCATGCATATATCTTTGCATTTGATGCCTCAGTTTTGGACTTAGTCCTTGTCCTGTCAGATTGTGGGTCTCTATTCCTTACTGTAGTTCCATTTTGAAACCTACACATATGGAACTGATTCTAGTTATTAAAAAAAAAAACATTCCAGTCTATTATTTGGACATTCTGGAATACTTATGTAAATCAATCACAAAAAAGCTCAATTAATATTTTCTTGATCACACTTTGTAATGCTATTTTTGTGCATAGTCGTTGAACTGTGAGCTAGTCCACTGTACATTTTGAAAGAGCAAATGTTACTCAGCATTTTCCTTTCAAAGAACAATATGAACAAATGAGTGTAAATAGAACAATTATGTGAATCCATAATATAAAACCTAAATAAAATCCTACTTTAAGCATGTTCAGTGTCATGTTTCACAAAGAATCAAGACACGTGGTACATCTTTCTTTTGAGGAACCTGTATACGTAGTGGAAAACTGTGACACATCTTGGTCTGGCTGACGAATATTGCACCACCCTAATGTCCCCATGTTAGCACATTGACCACTTACTTATCATTCAGAAGGCAGCTACATCCTGTTTTCTGTTGCACTCTATTTTCTAATCGAGACAAATACATTTTCTGAAAACAGCTGGTTTTCTGGAGGCAGATTAACCCAAGACAAAAAAACTATCATTTATCAATTGAGCAAGCTTTTTACATAAATCATTAAGCAGATGCTCTTATCCTTATGTGCATACACTGAAATACTTTCCTGTACTGCCCGTCCCGTGGTAATCAAACCCACAACCCTGAAGTGTCTTTCTGACCTTGTGGTTAAGGGTTTCGGACTCGTAATAAGAATCATGAGCCGAGAAAGTAAAAGAAATATCTTGTTCAGCCCTTGAGCAATGCAGTAAATTGCTTAAAATGGCTGGTCTGTTCCCACTGGCGCTGCTTTTCAAGGGTGTCACTGACAATGGGACATGTGCTGCACATAACAATTCACCAACACAATAAACAATGTTCATTTGTAAAATAGAATACATATAAGCACCCACCTAACAATCATTATTATTAATTTAACGAGAGCCTGTGTTGGAGATCCCAAGCTAACATCATGCCCATTTCAGCTGACAGGCCTATAGCCAATGCATCGTTTTGAGTGAAAGAAACACCCCCTTATTCTGACTGTTTAATGTCATGTACTAAAAAGTACTTGTTAGCTCTAGTAAGATGAGAATAATGACCTTTGCTCTGTGTGTGATTTAATCTCTATTGTATAAATAGGCCCAATCCCCCAAAATTGATGAGACCGATCAAGTGCATATACCCAAATGCACAGCTGACTTCTGTAAAAAAAATAATTGTACTGCTTTTAGTATGAAAACATTTTCTATTGGGAAAGCAGCCACTGTAGGAGTCCTGACCTTGAATTAGTGAAACTCTGAGTGTGAATCTATGAGAGAGACATTTGTTTTGAGTCATCCCCAGTGGGTACATTCTCTGTGTAATTTGCACATTAGCAAAGGATTCCTATTCCCATGTTGTTTTCAGTTATACAATTTGGCAATGCGCATAAATGAACGGTAAACATGTGCGGTTCACCATGTAGTCTACACTTCCTGAACTAAGCACCTGGCAAGAGAAGAGCCCAGAAACCAAAACAGTTATCCAAGGCATTTTACAGGGCCAGGCTTGCTTCAGAGTACCTAAAAAAGCCTATTGCAAGACTACAAGGCTTATCCTGACTTGAAGGAAATGTATAAAGAAAATATATAAAAAGAAATGCAGGTGAAAAACTGGTTTTGGGGTTAAGGCTCATCCGCTAGTGGCAGAAAGGTAAAGCTGAGCTACTGTATTGAGAAGTCGGTCTATTTTAAGAACAGGGCATTTCTGAGATATAAAGGCTTGGCTGCGACAGGAAGTCAATGGCCCTTCTTTCAATGTGTTGGTTGAGGAAGTGCTGAGAGCTTTGGTGAAACAGCTGCAAGATAATGCATCTTCTCTACAAAACATGCACTCCTTAGCACAACCAAATATTGGAGGCTTCCTAAGCCACACGTTTCACACATGTTGCTATGCCAAGCTTTGTTCGCTCATCTCCCTTTCAGCTGCATCTAGAAGAAGCAACAGTGAACATAGACTTCAAACAAGACATATGGTTCAGTAAAAAATTCAGTAACCTACTGTTTTTTTAATTCAGTCATGCTACTCAGGGAGGGCCCAGTGTTATGTCGTGCCTGTCTGTCAGAAATGTTGCAAGGATGTCTCTCAGTCAAACTGCCTTTCAAGCTTTTCCTTTACTTTCCACTCTACCAAAACATTCCATGTTTTTTATGGAAGGGAAGGGGTGATGGATGCCTAGATTGTCCTCCATATGTGAAAGTATTTGCTCGGAAACCATGCTTCTAACTTCCATTCTGATCTATGGTCTATTCACTTTTATTTTTAGCTCTTTGTGAAGACTAGCACTAGGATTGGTAATGAGAAAATACAATACACTTGTCTTTCTCACTCCAATAATGTTGTCCAAGTATATCTAAAAACATGAGTCTTTCACCTCTGGCTGGGATTTGGATCGCACTCCCACAGAGCAACAGACAAAAAGGTTGCGCTCTCCAACATAGCTTATACAGCTACTGACCGGAACTTGGCTTGCATCGTTCATATTAGGTACCACAGCAGTTTGTCATTTTTAGCACTGGAATGATGACTTGACAAGGGGGACATTCCTGGAAAAGCACTTATAGGACTGTATGCTAGATCATAACAGTGTGTAACTTTTACATTTTATTTTATCCGTTTCTGTATGTATCAGCAAACAAGTAGAATCCCGTATTTTAGTGTTGTGCATCTTTCTCAATAAGTAGTTAAATTATATCAATTAATCAATTTAATTGATTGAATAATATTGAGTCAAACTCTTATCCTCTTTAAACTGTTTTTTGGTTTGTGTACCTTGTTCACTAGATGTAAATATCCATGTGAAATAAGGACACTGCACCTTCCCATAAGGAAACATTGTTCTGATGTATTTTACAAAGCATGTGAAATATATTTTTTGGAAGTAGTTTTATGTGTTTTAATAAAATAAATACATTCAGATTTCAATATCTTTGGAAGGTGTCTTCAATACAGGAAATGCCTTAAGAGTTAATCCCATGTGGTTTCAATCATTTCTATCTGTTCCTCAGGATTTCTGTTCAAATTTTAGACAGATGGCCTCAATCTAGAGAAACTTACAGTAATGGGAATCAAACCATCAATCCTGGCGTTGTAATCCCCATGCTCGACCAACTAAGCTACATACATGTTCATTCTTGTCCATCTGTTTCCCTGTAGTGAAGGACTTCAGAGTGTCGGTACGGAGGACGGAGGCAGCAGATCGCTGCAGGTTAAGAGGGGCCTGTGTTCTACGAACTGACTTTGACAGCCTCCTCCTTATAGAGTCCAAGACAGGAGACGTGCTTTTTACCTGGCCCTACCGCTTCCTTCGGAGATTCGGACGAGACAAGGTAAACACCCTGATCAAACTGTCAACTATAAAAGTGCAATAATTACAACATGTAGAAAAAAACACTAAAATAAAGGAAACACTTAAGCAGAAGTTGGGCTTTGTGTAGTGCTTAAAGCAACCTGTTCCTATTCCTGAAGATACTTCTTAATAATTTTTGGTGCAGGACACAGTGTAATTGTCTTGTGGATGAATGCTGTATCATTGAGCCTTACAAAACCCTTCACAAATGGTTTTGCAGGTGACGTTTTCCTTCGAAGCGGGACGTAGGTGTGACTCCGGCGAAGGCAGCTTTGAGTTTGACACCAAGCAGGGTAATATGTTGTTCCAGGCCGTAGAGTCAGCCATAAATCTCCAGAGGAGTGTAGGAACCCACCGTCAGGTCTCAACGGCCACAGAGGGGGAACTAGGACCCAGGTCCCCACCAGCGGGAGAGCTATCTGTTTATAGCACTGTCAACGATGCCATGCCGAAGGAAGGCTCTTCTCCCCTCCTGCTCCCCCAGCCCAGGCTGGAGGCTCCCACAGAGAAACTCCTTGTGGGGGTAAAAAGCCTGACACTGGACACAAGAGGAGTCCCTCGCAAGAACCAGGTTAAGACCATCTCCAGTTGCCCTCTGCTGAACAGGGACACTGAGACCTACTCAGAGATCACCATGCCTTTAGAAAGGAGAGAGCAGGAGGACAACTCCTCAATTGGCCTTGGTGCTGGGGCCAGCCATGCCTCCAAAGACTCAGACTACTCTCTACCTTTTGACACCATTAACAAGAATCTGTTGGCAGAGATGATGCAGAGCTTCCACGTGCCGTTGGGGTTGGAGCCTCAGGGATGTGAGAGGGCTGGCTGCCAGGTGGACAACTACACTCCAGATCCCCTCTACGACAGCATCGACGAGTCAGCCATCCGCTCAGCCCAGGCCAGGGCCAAGAGCACCAAAGTCCGAATAAATCCAGAACACATCTATGATGAGCCGGAGGGATGCGCCACAGCTGCCACTAGTGAGCCCGAATGCCCCACTTCTCTTTACGATGACCCAGAGGAGGTCAGATGTCATGCATGGAAAATCATGGGTACCGTAGCTGACCCTAATGGCCATGAGTATCCATACAACCCTCATGTCGATGACTATGCAGTCCCCAAGCCACTAAAGAGAACATTTCCCCCAAACGCAACCAACTTTGAAGAGGACTCTCCTTATGATAATGTGATGGTGAAAAAGACCGATAGGGAGAACAGATGAAAGCTCACTTGCGATGTCAGCATTAGCATATTTGGAATACCAAGAGCCTGTTTTACAAGACAGGATTCACAGATGAGTTGTTGTATACTTAAGATACCGATCTATGATCCTTCATGAAATCTTCAGGATCTGCATTTTCAGTGTTTTATTGTATACCTAGATGAAGGTCATGAATACATCTACAATAACAGTTTTGGTATTACTTAATTTATTTTAACCATTTTGTTGTTGCTTTTATTATGGAGTTTTTTAAAATAATGTTGTACAGACCTTTTGTCCACCAGGAGGCAGCAACTCTGTTATTCATCTGTGATTACGCAAAGATTTCTCTAAGCACTTTTTAATCACTCTCTGATGCACAGATGTTCCATTCATTTGTTATGTCGTTACCATGAATCGGAAAATAAATCTGATCTTTAAATCCTGTGGATTTTGACACTCAATCTCCATCTTCTCAGCATCTATTTGAAAAGGAATTAAATTAAATAGTCTGGAACTTCTTTCCATAGTTTTTATCCATTGAAGGTAATTATCTTGGGAGAGGTAATTACATATTGTTTCCTTGTGGTTAACTTACAATGTGCCCAGAAGTAATCCTGCATTGGGGATTTTTTGGCTATGTGTCATAATCCCTCCAACCTCTCATGGAATGTCAAATTCCATACTCATTTTGCATCACTAAAACATAGTTCTGAAAGTAAGAGCACCCTGAACCCATATTTTCCAACCTGGCTCTGTCACTTATGTCAAGTAGATCAGTAGTTTCAAGCAGAACCAAACTAGATCAAACAGTTTTGATTTCCTCATTTGCCAGGAATCTATTTTATATTAAGTAAGCTTGATCAAACTATAAAACTCTTGCACTTTAAGCAAGACAATTCTCTTTAGCTCAACACTTTTTTTCATGTACTTAAAAATTTGCTCATAATGTTGCTCTGTTGCCCATTAATCAAAACATTTCCTCAAAGTGCTTGAAATACCACAGTAAAGAAGAAAATGGAAGCATAGAAACCGGATAATGTGTTTGTTCAAGAGCAGGGGGCTACAGTAATTACTTAAACAGCCAGTGTTGCTGAAAGGACTCTGGCACACAAGTACAAACTGGAGACTGTTTGTGATTATTGCTGTTCATTTAATGCATATTTCTACTTGTTTCAGGAAAGCAATTTGCTCCCAAGTTACTGTCTGTAGAAATCATAGTTCTAAAATATGTATTTTACATTTAATTGTCAGTATAGATTAAAGCCTAAATAAACTTTAAAAACATTGTTCCCCTTTGAGATTAATATATATTGTTTAGGCCCTCTACCATTATCCTAAGTAGCATAACTAATATTCACAAAATCTTTTTTTTTAAATATTCACATTTTATAACATTCAGTATTCATAATATTCCCAGTTTGATGTTGCTTCCCTTGCAAAGTGAAAGGTACAGCTGTATTTAGATCAAGAAGAACCTTGTTGACTCAAGAACACTAGGGAGATGAGGTTTCTCTTCGTGTCTGATATCCACAATACATTAAAACCATCTGGGAATTTCTTTCCCCTACCACCAGAGCCGGGCTTGGCTTACTGTCAGATCAGCCAAATCATACAGAGATAGATGGAAACGTATAAAGTAACTAAAAATACACTTTGGTTCTGAGACACAACATGACACTTGGATATTCCACAAAGACTAAAACATATCCAGTTGTACATGTTGGAGGTACAGATGGATGTTTAGTCCTGAAGGGATGGCTAAGCCTTTCACCAGACTTTGAAAGGACAGTTGGGCTGACTTTCCCGCGAGCCGCCATTCATATGGTTCGGAATGTAGACATTTAGTCACAAGGGAAATGGATTTGAACAGCTTCTGAACAAAAGAGACATTCATTCCTCATGCTTTCCAAATGCACAATATCAACACTGGGAACAATCAGCGGTCTCCATTATCGACTTCCATTTGTATTCACTAGTGTTTGTCTACTATATCAAATCCAGTATGTAATACATATCATGCCTAATGTGTCCTATATCACATCCAATGTATTCTAAATCACTGCTGAGGAATCTTAGATTAAATCCAATTATTTTTCCCAAAAATGTATCGTACATAACATCCATTGTATCCAATATCACACCAACATATCCCATATGGCATTAAATATTGTAAATCCTGCATCACATCCTATATACAGCATTTCATATCTCATCTAATATATCCAATATAACATTGAATATAGGATATATCACATCAAATATACGTAGTATCACATCTAATATATCCTACAGCACATCCAATGAACACAAAAATCCCAAATCTTTTTGTGCACAAAGATGAATATAACATTTGGGAGGACTTTCATGACAACATCTTCACCTATATATTTTCAACAAATGTTATAGTGTGGGCTGAATCATTTGAACAATAGATATCACTAGTAGTAATCCTCATCATACTCTCTCTCTGAATGGCCATACTCCAACATTTCTGTCATGTTCTCCTTCAAGTAGACAGACATCTCCTCTGAAAAATAATTGGTGTTATTACATTGCAAAAGTCAAGGAAAATAAATCTTACTTGTAACATACAGTCCTATTGCAAAGTATTTAGACCCGTTCCTTTTCTCCATATATTGTTTTGTTACGGTATAAATTTATAACTGATTACATTTCTCAATTTTGCAAGTGCAGGCTTTGTCTGGAGCACAAAAGGACATCACAGATGACCCAAAATTACTCCAATGTTGTCTTGAGGCTGTGTGCGTCATGTTGCTGTCATGCTGAAGGATGAATCTTTCATCTATACCCTTCTGCCATAAAGTCCTGATTGATGGAGTGCTGAAGAGATGGTAATCCTTCTGGCAGGTCTCTGCAGAGAAACTCTGAAGACTGTTAGAAAGGCCTTGCATAACCTAACTGCCCAAGGCCCTCCTTGCATGGTAAGTTAGTTTTGCTAGTGTTTCCAGACTTCTTCCATTTCACAGTTATGGAGCTCACTGTGCTCCTGGAAACTTTCAATGCTTTAGCGTTGTTTTTCTAACTTTCCCCAAATCTGTATCTCAACATAATTATATCTCTGTGGTGTGTAGACTTTCTTTGACCACAGCTATGGAATGTAGGGTTGCATGGACAGCTGTAACCACCTGATTGAAGCCTCAGCACCCCCAGAGGAGATAAAAAAATTCACCTTTAGTTTTCAAAAACGGGTTTTCACTTTGTCGTTATATGGTAGTGTGTGTAGATTGGTGGCATATAGAAATATGTAATCAATTATGAATTAAGTCTATAACACAACCGATGTGGAGAAAGTGAAGCGGTCTGAATACTTTCCGAAGGCCCTCTAAATAAAACATATTCTCAACAACTTTGTCCTTTCTGTTAATTAACTTTTGTCCATTTAATTTCATGCCAGTTGCTGACTTAATAGCATAAACAGATCTAGGACATGGAAAAGCGTAACAGTCAAGCTTTGATCTGCAAGTTCTTTGTACAAAAGCTGAAGCCAATGAAAAAATGCTGTTGAATTGTCCTTACCTGGACCAAGAACTCCCAACATAGCTGTTGCAGAGATGTTGCCAAGTTCATTACGAGCAACACAACGGTAAGTGCCAGCATCCGCCAGGTCAGCTTCCTCGATCTGCAGCCAGCTAGAGAGTTCATACTTCAGGGGACCCCCTCGTGACTGTCCCACACAGACAATGGGCATTGTTAAGCAAAGCCTACTGTTTAGGTTTATGATGCGAGTAATTTGACAATTTATACACTACCAATCATTTCTCTATCTAAAATGTACTCATAAGAACCGTTTGCAAATCCAACACTTTGCCCTCCCATGAGTAGGATGTAAAAGTTGTACCGAATTTCATGACTTGAGACACTTGACCTCGCATGTTCATATTTAAATACTTTTTACAGCACCACCATCAGGCCAATCAATGTAACTGTGTAAATGCCTGATAACTATAGCATGTTCAGGAATTTGTGGCAATACAATTATCTACAGCAGTTGAAGAAAAGTTCTGATACATAAATTAAAGCCTCTAAAAACAGCTTTCACCTGGACTGAGATATGTGGATCATCTCCTGGAAGAATAATGTCCTTGCCATCCTTCTTCCATTCAATCAGTGCCATTGGATAGGCAAAGACCTCACAGAGAAACACCACGCAACTGCCTGTAACATTCACCAGGTTCTGGGGTGGGACCTTGATGATCGGCACTGAAAAAAGACAAGTTAGACCAGGTTGGTGTTTACAAGCCATGTCCTCCCTCCCAGAGCTCTTGAGCAGGAGTCTGAGAGGGACTCCTGGAGCTGGTTAAAACAATAAATATTTCCCAATGCCTGTGGGGAAATTATAGGTCTACCCCAACGTCCTCAGACCTAGGGGTGGAGTAAAGATTCCTCTGGATCAATCATTGCGTGCTTTTGCTAATCTGTCAGCAAAAGCCAAGAGAGGTAGCAAACAACTACTTTGTTACAATTCATATTTCTTTTTTTTCAAAGACTCTAAATGACTGCTTTACTGGTCTGTTTCTTTTATTTTTCTCCATGTTTTAATTTGTAGTCCCAATATTGTTAATGATGTATCTGGCAGATGGGTTAAGGCTTTGTCTGTTCTGGACATGATGTTAATTTTTCTTACGTCATCTTTTGTCAGTTGTTCAAATATTTAATCACGGTTTATGAGCAACTACTTTAGATGAGTTCATGTCCTGGCAGGGATATGAGTTAGCGAAAGCGCATAACGTCATCATTAGTGTGGGGATTTACCTGTTTTGCAGGGGCCATTGCTCTTGATCTTGATTGATGAATTTGAGAAGGTTGCTTCTTTAAACTTACAAATGTTCATGTATGTACTTCCATCTGAGCCGCAAAGCGCATCTTGCGATGTGCAGACACACTGTGGCTCGGCAACTTCTCCAACATCCAAATCGTCAATTATGCATTCAAGATCCATGCCACAGAGACCGTAAAACATATTAATGTCGCCAAGATCACACGTCTGTCCCTCCAGATTTCCACACTCTTGGCAACAACCGCAACTGTCCAAAATCAGCCCAGCCCTGCATCCTTGTACCACCGGACACAAATCAGGTGAGCATTCACCACAGTGAGTTCCATTTCGATCTCGATACTCATCCTCAGTTTTATCATAATCGAAAGGGTCTATTATTTCATTTAATGGGTTGCTAATTTGGTCGATGTCGTCATCAAGCCTGTTCAGGAAGCTGTCACAACTACTCATATTTAGCAAAAACATAATCCTGCATAGGCATACCATTATTTCCCATGGCATGTTGACTGCCCGCAGAAAAATTTATTGGTGTACTTTACCAGGGAAATCTTCATCGGCTGACAAAAACATTTAGCTTGTGAAGTCCACTTCACAGTATTCTTTTATTTCCAATATAATGCTTCCAAATAAATTCAAGCGATTTGATGAGATTGTTCAAGTTACGTTGGACAATATTCCTGAAGCTCACAGTAGTGCGCGTCGTAGGTTAGGCTACTTCAAAAAGGAAAATAATGCAAATTGTGCTAACATACATTGTAGCATACAACTATTGTCCTTCACAGACAACAAAATCCGATGATGTTTTACGATGTCCAACAATTCCCGAAGACCACAAAAAGAAAATAAATTAACATATGGTTGCGACGGGCCCAGCGTTCAGGTTATCTGCTGTCTCTCACGCGTTGTCTTTTTCCCATCCCCCACGATGTGCTAATGGTCTGGACGAAGAGGCTCTGTGGATGATTGAGAACAGCCTTCTAATGCATCTGCCGAGCTGGCGTGTTGGTAAATTCTCTCTTCTGTAAAATGGCAATCAGCAGTTTAAATAAAAATCTTACTCCCCACTCGTTTTGGTAAAAAGCTATAGGAGAGAGTTTGAAAAAGGTCGTCCATAAATTTCAAAGAGAAATGCACAGCTATCGTATTAATATTAGTTGTAACCGTATTTGAATCCTGTTTACATTGACTTTTTCGGGAAACACTGGAATGAAAGAAGCCTATATTTTGGATGTCTGACTAGAACAGTTCACCGAGGCATATATAGTTGCATCTTTAAAAGAATCATTGGGTGCACATAATGAGAATAGAACAAATTCATAAACGTATTAATTTAAATACAGAACATTTCCCTAAATGCTACAACGTAAGCCTACTTGGTTTACAATGCAGCTAACTTGGAGGAAATCTACATTACAAACAATAGCAGTCAAGCCATGTGCTAAAGCAGACATTCTTTGTAGGTTCACTGAACGTTTTCATAGAAATTTGAGACGCATTCCAGGATTAAGGATCAACCGACACAAGGTGGCAGCACTGACACACGAAATTTGCTTTGTCCTCAAGGCATTCAAATAACTTTTAATTTCTGTAACTTCTGTAACACAACACATGATGTAGAAAACAAAACAACTAAAAACAAGTCAAACAGAAGCATTATGCAATCACTGGTACATAGATACACCACAATCAAATAAATAATTCAAATGGAAGAAACAGTCACACAATTACCCCATTAATGTCCACATAATAACCTAATTAAAGCTCCCCCAAAACACACTATTCTTAAAAAAGTGATCGCACCCCCAAAAAGACCCCACACTCAGACATCTCACCACCAATCACAATCTCAGTCCAAAATGTAAGCAGAAGATTGTTTGCGGAGGGGGGTGGACTGATCTGTTTCAATAGGCTGGAATTGGTTGTCTTCATGTATTCTTACATGGTGGGATTTTTCCATCCTACAAATGGATGAACTGCTGTGTGACAATCATTGTCCCAAATTAACCTACATTATTGCAATCATACGTGTGCCATTTTTATCACATGGTCTATTTTAGGCATGGATTTACAGTGCAGTACAAATGGGAATGTTAATTATGCAAAACATAATCATAATATGCTAATACAATCTTGATTGTGTAAAAGTAATTAAATTAAACTGACAATCCCAATAGATAAAGCGATATCCTGAACATTTAGTATTTCAATTTTTACTTGCATTTGCCTTCATTGCACATCTATACATATATTATAATTAATACTTGTAAACACTTGTACATTTCTGCCCTCTTCCATTTGCAATTTTGGTTAGATGCTAACTACATTTCCTTACTGTACAAATACCGTACTTGTACTGTCACTGACAATAAAGTTGATTCTAATCTAATCTTTCTCTTATTGAAAAAAAAACTGTATTTTCCCTGTGGCTGCTGATGGCTGTGATCATGATATGGTATGAGGCTTGTGCCCATCTGTCAAAGGAGTTGGCAGTAGAGCAGAAAGACAGCCATTCAGACTGTTACTGGCCTAGTCACATTGCCCGCACAAAACAAATTACAACCATACTGTCAACCATAGTCACCCATATGGACACAAATTGGCCGTGTACTCTAATAATCTCCACTGCGCAACAAGAAGAAGACTGTACCACTCTACATCTGGTTCTTCCGCTGGCACTTTAAATATTAATCACTTGCTGTTAAGGATTTAAACCTGGGATTTAAATCTTGCTTTTCTGTGACAACTGCCTCAGTGATTAAGTTATTGGGTTGAGATTTCTGTGGTGTGATGGGCAATTCTTTCTTTTAGTCATTGGTTTCAATGGATGTGCTTTCAGTCTGAGATCTCCTGGTCCTTCCACAAGGGGTATGCAGAGCTCTCCTCCTGATCTTGGCAGATGTGTGTGATGACAATGCAGTGGTAATTCCAAAGAAGCAGCATTATCATGGCAGTCAGGACAAGGAGAATAAAGCCTACCGCCAGGAGGCGCTGGCTCCAGTAGGCAGAAAGCCAGTTCTCCTGACAGTAATCCCAGGGAGGTGGAGTTTGTCTGTAGGCCCACAGCCAGCACTTCAGCCGTGAATCAGCAGGAGCTTTGCAGTAAGTCTCTGCCTCAGCCATCTCTGACCTACACACACACGTCCAGGGGAGGTATTTCCTAGAAGAAATAAAGAGATGCACGGAACATAAAACAAATTCACAGTTCAAATTATTTGGAGGGAGTGGATGTTTCATGTTGGTTAGCCTACTACTGATGGTAATCATGAATGCAACCAAATGCATATTCACATTGGATTATTTGAACTGCTCCTAATTTCCTGGTGTGGATGGATATGCCTTTGTTCCAATGTTGTAGCCTAAACATTAATCAAATGCTACATTTATTTTAAATATCTGTGAGACACCAACAGCATGAGGGGTCTCCAACCTTAAAAGCAAAACAAAACATGATGCAGATTCTCCCTGGGTTTTGGTGTACTGTATAAAATACGGCGCCATTTTTCGTCAATATTCTTAATGGATAATCAACAACCCTAATGGGACTTAGAAAATGTGTTCGATTTTAACCCAAATTCTTTTTTTTTATATGTGCTTTTTCAATGACATCTGATCTGGTTTCTGATGTTTGTCTTAAAATCACAAATATTAATAACAAAAAACGGAAATGTTATTGATTAAATAGCAACAGAAGACCGTTTTTCGGATCTCAAAGAAAAACAACAAAGGGGGTGGATTAATGTCACTACTGCTTATATAGTACCTGGGAGCCGGCATTTCTGAAACTTCATTAATAGTTTGCGAGGGAATGTGAAAACTGCGTGCACATTCAGAGTTGTTTAAATAGCTTCTCATAAATGAGCTACACTGTGCATTAGTTTGCGTTTGACCCATTGGAGACTCCTGCGTAGGCTATATATATATAATTGTCCCTGTTATTAAGTCAGTTTTATTAAGTCAAAGTAAAATAACAACATAAAAATGAACCACACATCGACTTTTCCACAAGCCAAATCTAAAAATAAATGTATTGCCAAAGAAACCGGACACAGCACTTGAACGTTACTTTGACGACCTCGAAGAGCTTCTGTTAATTATATACAATTTAAATCTAATTGTTGACGGCTTACAGGTACAAAATTCAACTTTTAAAGAAGCATTAAAACAGTCCCAAAGTATAGAGCTATAAAAACGGATTGTCAGCCCTCCAAATAAATGGCGATACTTACTCAATGAGTAGGGCTTTGGACTTAAGCAGACTCACAGTGCAGCTCAAACAGATTGTTACTGTAGCAGCTTGTCAGTGAACGACAAGACGTCAGATGGTAAGCTACTTAACAGGTAGGTTAAATAGACACGCCCCCAAAAACGTACCTTAGAAGCGTCCTTGTTTAAACAATATTGCACTTTTCAGTTAAAATGTTAGTCTATTTAACAAGACGTCAAAACGAAATCAATAAAATACAGTAGAAATGTGGCATTATTCCGCGATAACATTGTTATTGCTGTCAGAAGTCTCCAGTTAGGCTATGCAATATTAAATATACTTAAAGTATTGATTAATGTAATAGCTGTTAAATTGTAGCTTACAATTGTAGCTTACAGGGTAAATCAATGACACAAAAAAGTTTGGGTTTAATTTAAAATGTTTTTGTGTAAATAAGACGTTGTAAGACAGTAAAAAAGTATTATCAATATGACATAGAATGAAAAGTACTGAGATTGTGAGTTCTCCTACTGTAAATGTCATAATACAAAGTGGAGTTTTATTGTCATACAATATATTATTTAAAACTGAAATGTACATCCAATTTAATAATTAACACACATAGCTGTCCCTCAAATTCATGTCAGCAGTATTATCTCATTATGTAAAATACCCCCCAAAAATATATGAATGCATCATTCTTGACAAAAGTTCATTCCAGGTCGGGACTGTTTAGAAGTCTGATGTCTTCATATGCCAGGCTTTCAACGGAGAATGGGGTTCACCCAAATGTCATTCGAGCTCAGCTACTGCTATTGAACATATGGCAAAAAGGACAAATAATTCCTGTTACTAAGCATTGTCTGGACAGGAATGTTGTTCTAGTATGAGGTGAACTGGTATGTATGGATACACCTTAGTTTAATATGTGTAAGGGACTTTTTTAGGGACTAAGTTGGAATTTGTTGGCAAAGTCAAACTTCTATTGTCTGAAACATGTTTATGTGATAATGTGTGGACACAGAGATTGCACTGGAGGGTTACAATGTGCACAGAGGAGATAAGGAGGGTAAGGGGCAGAGTCTTCATCTTTATAAAAAACACCTCTCTATTTCTCTGTTTCCAATCCAAAACAATTTACAAGTACTGACTTTAAGTCTTCAGCTAGGAAACAAGCCCTTAAAACCATAATCTAGAAGAAGTATGTGAGATAAACATTCTGACTCACAGCTGTGCTCATAAGTTTGCATACCCAGACATAAACTCTGAAATGTTGGCATTGATTTAGAAAGTATAACAGATCATGCAAAACAAATATTTTCTTTATGGATTGTGATCAAATATCGCCATTTTTTATCAAATCATTCTGTGGCTCCTTTTCAAATTGTAATGATAACAAAAATCAACAAAATGGCCCAGATCAAAAGTTTGCATACCCCTGAATGTTTGGGCTTGTTACAGACACACAAGGTTATACATACAGTTGGAATTTACAAATAAAGGTGGATTTTTGCAATTACTGTCTATGTATAAATAATCTACGAGTTTGATAGCTCTCATGTACATGCACTGAGTAGAATAGATGCTGAGCCATGGGGAGCAGAAAGGAATTGTCAAAAGACCTGTGTAACAAGGTAATGGAACTGTATAAAGATGGAAAAGGATATAAAAAGATATCAAAAGGAGTGCAAATGCCAGTCACTACTTTTCAATTATTTATTAAGAAGTGGAGAATTCAGGGATCTCTTGATACCAAGGCAAGATCATGAAAACCTTGAGAAAGATTTCAGCCAAAACTACCAGAATAAATCTTTGGGATACAATACAACCCACAGGTAACTTCAGGAGAAATACAGGCTGCTCTGGAAAGAGACGGTACGCTTGTTTCAAGGTACTCAATATGACGATACTTGAACATAAATTAGCCGCATTGTTGAGTTGCCAGAAATAAGCCTTTACTGTGCCAATACCACAAAAAAGCCATGTTACAGTATGCCCGACAACACCTTGACACACTTCACAGAATCTGGCACACTATAATTTGGAATGACAAGACCAAAATAGAGCTTTATGGTCAACTATAAGTGCTATGTTTGGAGAGGGGTCAACAAGGCTTATAGTAAAAAGGATACCAACCTCACTGTGATGCATGGGGATGGCTCTCTGATGTTTTGGGGAGGTGTGATCTCTAAAGGCACAGGGAATCTAGTGAAAATTGATGGCAAGATGTTATCAGAAAATACTCGCAGACAATCTGCAATCTTCTGCACAAAAGCTGAGCATGGGACATTCTTGGACAATCCAGCATGACAATAACCCTAAGCGCAAGGCCAAGTTGACCCTCCAGTGGTTACAGCAAAAAAAAAGTGAAGGTTCTGGAGTGGCCATCACAGTTTTTTTTACCTTATTATCATCGAGCCATTCTGGGGAGATCTCAAATGTGCAGTTCATGCAATACGACCAAAGACTTTGCATGACCTGGAGGCATTTTGCCTAGACGAATGAGCAGCTATACCACCTGTAAGAATTTGTGGCCTCATAAACAACTATTTCAAAAGAGTGCATGCTGTCATTAATGCTAAAGGGGGTATGCTGAGGTCTTATTAAGAACTAAGGGTATGCTGTGGTCAGTAAAAACATTTTGTTGCCATGTTTTCTTTTATGATTGTGCCATTCTGTTATAACCTGCAGTTGAATCCCATAAGCAATGTGTTTTGCCCCCCCCCCCTTTTTTTATTTTTACAAATTGTACATACATTACCAATTCTCCAAGGGCATTTAAAGTTGAGCACAACTGTAGAATCATCCTTTTCAATAGTCAGATGTCATATTTAAATTTTCATTAGATTTTAATTCAGACCTATATGTACGTTTATATTTTGTCTCCACCTATATAATGTGTTACTAAGGATGTCTATAGGTAAAAAAATCCCATAATAATAAGGAGACAATTGTCCAAATCAAAGCTGTGTATGTATGAGATGCTTATATTTCCACCCCAGCAAGCAGAGTTATTGTCTCGGCATAGATCTGCTTAGGTCTGTGTAGTATAGAAACTAGTGCTGTCAAACTCTGAAAAAATTATAATGGTTAATTGCATACATGTTCTGTATGTAAGCACACTTAATCATCAATCATTAATTTTTTTGTTTAAATATGTCCCTAAATAAAAATATGTTAAGATGCACAGTTCTTGACTTGGAATTAAAAAAGTATTTTTCCAGGTTGGTCCAATAAACCATGATGTCATGGCCCTAAAATTGATGCCCTTATATTACCACAATACATTTCCAAACTGTAGAATAGTGAAGTCTAAAAACTATTAAAAAAAACACATATGGAATCATGTAGTACCCAAAAAATGTTTTAAAGATCTAAATGTAAATATTGTTTCTGATAATGGTGTATGACTACTTGAGATGATAGGATTGGTCACTCTTGCTGTATAATGTTTGATAATGTTATATGCTGGTGACTATGTTGACACTGACTATGCAATACCTGACTATGTAAATATACAATAACCCATTAAAAGTGACCAACATGTCAATATAGAATCAAAGTACTTATCTTAAAGTAACTAAGTAAAATAACGCCTTACTTTCTACAGCAAGTAACTAGGTAATGTAACTAGTCACTTTATGGGAACTGTAACTAATATTTGTAATTAGTTACATTTAATGTTTGTCAAAAGTGGTCAAGAGGCTGAAAAATCAGAATATATCGATCAGAGACATAGCCAAAACATTAGGCGTGTCAAAACCAACTGTTCAGAAAATGTTGATGTAATGGTGTGAAAGGGCTGGTCTGTTAATGTCACTGGTAGCAATTTAATCAGTTATATCACTCGCTTGTAAACAGTGCCTTTGTTGGTGATAGTCTATATTTTGTTCAGAGTATCACTAGTTTGAGAACTGTGTGGGGCAGTCAGATCAAAACTGGTGTTTGTTCATCCGGATCACGCAGTTGGCCTCCACCCAGCTGCTGGGGTTGCTATAGAGCAGGTCAAAAGGGTGAGTACAATGTGTTTGAAATCGTTGTTGTGGTAGTGCCGTGGCTACCGCTGGTAGCATTTCAACCACTTCCATCACTCTTTCTGAGACCTACAAGTGGTTGCTTTCCTTGCTTCACAAGAGCCACAAGGGCATTTGTTACAATGCTTTGTGGCTGACAGTCATCATTGTGAGCAGGGAATCTCTGGTTCAATCCCAGCAGAGTTCGTTCAAAGCGTAGCTATTATATTAAGAATCAAGAACAGAACTGTAGAGCTCAGGAATAGCAGGCAACGTGGTAGACCACTTAAAATCACTGCAGTAGATGACCAAATAGCTTTCAATTATGAAGAAAAAATACTTTAGAATAGATCAAAAACACATTCCGGGGTGTAGGCATAGATGTTTTAAAGAGTCACATAAAGAGAAAACGAGTATAGGTCAGTATAACCTCAGAAGGCTTACCACAAGGTGTGTCTATCTGTAGGATGAAGGGCAGAGCAAAGTCCGAGGCTCACAGGATCAGCTTGGACGTCAAAACCCTTTTCTGTGTCAAGGATCCAATGCACTTAGTCCGGCTGGGTCTTCTTTGTCAGGTCTGTTAGGGGAGATGCTAATGATGAGAAGTTTTGTGTAAAGCGCTGGTAATAGACAACCAATCTCCTGGGCTTTGATGGTGGGCTGTGGGAAAGATTTGATAGCCTCTACTTTTTGCTAGGACCTCATAACTTAAGGTGGTGGCTGGGCACCAGGGCCGATGGCCACACTAGAGTGACTGTGAACGTGGAGTGGACAGAAGAGCAGGGAGGAGCTGCCACGGTTGAGAATGGCACATTCTGCCAGCTGGCTTCCTCGGACAGGTGGCATATGCTCATCCTGGGGACCGGAGATGTATGGGCCGCATTCTGCCAGCCATTGCAGCTGGGCCATCTAGGCACGGCCTGGGAATGCATGCATGTACCGCCACAGGTGGACCTGGTGGCTCAACACCACTGAAGAAAGCTACAGCTGAGTCAGGATCTCCTCTTTTACCCGGGGGCAATTATGTGTAGTCTTGATGGGGCAAATTGTAATATGCCTGCTATATATTTTTATCTAATCAGCTTCACTACAATACCTTCAAAAGCTTATGTGTGATTTAATAAAGAATAATAGGGAAGACATTAAATCTATGAAATAACATACATGGAATCATGTAGCAAGAAAGAAAGTGCTTCACAAATCATAATATATTTATATTTATTCAAAGTAGCCACCCTTGGCCTTGATGACTGCTTTGCATGCTCTTTGCATTCTACAAACCAGCTTTATGAGGTAATCATATGGATTGCTTTTCCATCAGTATTGAAGGAGTTCCCACATATGCTGGGAACTTGTTGTTTGCTTTTCCTTCACTCTGCAGTCCAATTCATCCCAAACCATCTTTAATTTGGTTGATGTTGAGTGATTTAGATGAAGCACCATCATTCTCTCTCTTGGTCAAATAGCCCTTAAACAACCTGGAGTTGTCTTTTGCATTAACGTCCTGTTGAAACACAAATGATAGCCCCACTAAACGCAAGCCAGATGGTACGGACTACAGTATGACAGCAAAATGTGTGTTGAGTGTACCTTGAAACTAATGGTTTCATTGCAGCTATTCAGTGATAAAGGCCAGAACCACACAGCAATCTGAGGTGCAGTTAATTGCCAATATCTGTGTCTGGTTAATCTAATGAACTTATTGTCTGCAGCAGAAGTTACTCTGGGTCTTCCTTTCCTGTGGTCGTCCTCATGAGAGCATTTTTATCATAGCGCTTTATGGTTTTTGCGACTACACTAACATTTTCTAGATTGACTGACATTCATGTCTGAAAGTAATCCCTTTGCTTATTTGAGGTGTTCTTGCTTTAATATTACAGTATGGATATAATTAGATTTGTTAATCAAGAATCTATTAAAAATCAAGAAATTATTTTGTATTACAAGTCCCTCTACATTTTCAGGCCAGGCTTATTCAACAGCCTATAAGTACAGACTTCATTACTAGATAGAGCCATTGCAGTGAACAATGAAGAACAAAAATATACTATAGTATTGTACACTGATAAACATGCCTTCTCAGAAAAGGAAATTATAGATTCTTAATTAAAATATTTTTGCAATAATATGCATAATCCATTAATGTTTGATTACTTTATTCAGAGGTGAAACATTACAAAATCTATTTTGAAATTTTACAGAATAACCACATTTATGGAAAAAAACATGTATTTTGATGTTCATTTGCAATCAGCTTTGGTTGTCCAACAGGCAAAAGATTCCACCAAACCACAACAGCTAATGTAGACCGGCGGGCGAAAATGAAGACCAGCTGGTAGACATCCCCAATAGGTTTTTATGGGGATGCAACGAGGGCGTGTTGAGGACTCCGGTGCTGCCCAGGAGCCGCAGCCGGCGCCCCGTGCTGCCCAGGAGCCGCCGCCAGTCCCTCACGCTGCCCTGTTTTCGCCGCCGCCAGAATCCGCCGAGGACTGGCCGCCTACTACGCCACCCGCCACTGAGGACTGGCCACCAGCACCAACTACTACCCATGCCTGCGCCTGGTCCGTCCTCTCCACCACTATACACCCAGCTTTGTGACACTATGATGAGTTTTTGAAAGCATAGATGGTTGTGTCTTTGGGAATAAAAAGGATGACTGTGTTACCTATTTTTTTTTTTTATTGAAACATGTTGTGCAGCTGTGGCCAGGGATTGTTATTTTCCTTGTCAACATCCTCCCATTGACAAATTTCCATGTCGCTGTTGGTGTCTATCATTTCATTAGCTAGGTCTGTGCTCGCACTCCAAATGAGCGGGAGAGAACACCCAAACTCAAATCAAATCACAAAACGAAATAACTCAATAATTTTTTACCAATGACTGAACACATAATTGTTACAAAAGAGTAGATGAAATGTAATAGAGTATAGGGGTACAATTTATAAAAAAATACTTGAGTAAGAGTAAAGTGTACAGCTCCCAGAAAGTAACTAGAAAATTACTTATTTCTATGAAGCTGTACTCTTTTACTCATTTGCGGTACTTGTAATGCATTACTACCCATCCCGTATATATGTAGTATTTGATACATCAGAAAAGCAGAACTTAATATTTGGTACAGAAACCTTTGTTTGCAATTACAGAGATCATACGTTTCCTGTAGTTGACACACAATGCAGCAGGGATTTTGGCCCACTCCTCCATACAGACCTTGCTTGTCTAGATGCTTCAGGTTTCTGGGCTGTCGCTGGGCAATACGGACTTTCAGCTCCCTCCAAAAAATTTCTATTAAGTTTGGGTCTAGAGACTGGCTAGTCCACTCCAGGACCTTGAGATGCTTCTTATGAAGCCACTCCTTAGTGCCCTGGCTGTGTGTTTCGGGTCGTTGTCATGCTGGAAGTCCCAGCCACAACCCATCTTCAGTGCTCTTACTGAGGGAAGGAGGTTGTTGGCCAAGATCTCGCGATACATGGTCCCATCCATCCTCCCCTCAATATGGTGCAGTCGTCCTTTCCCTTTTGCAGAAAAGCATCCCCAAAGAATGACGTTCCCACCTTCCTGCTTGGTGGTTGGGATGGTGTTCTTGGGGTTGTACTCATCCTTCTTCCTCCAAACAAGGCGAGTGGAGTTTAGACCAAAAAGCTATTTTTGTCTCATCAGACCACATGACCTTCTCCCATTCCTCCTCTGGACCATCCAGATGGTCAGCGGCAAACTTCAGACGGGCCTGGACATGCGCTGACTTGAGCAGGGGGACCTTGCGTGTGCTGCAGGATTTTAATCCATGATGGCGTAGTGTGTTACTAATGGTTTTCTTTGAGACTGTGGTCCCAACTCTCTTCAGGTCATTGACCAGGTCCTGCCGTGTAGTTCTGGGCTGATCCCTCACCTTCCTCATGATCATTGATGTCCCACAAGGTGATATCCTGCATGGAGCCCCAGACGGAGGGAGATTGACCGTCATCTTGAACTTCTTCAATTTTCTAATAATTGTGCCAACAGTTGTTTCCTTCTCACCAAGGTCTACAATTTTATACCTGATATCCTTACACAGCTCTCTGGTCTTGGCCATTGTGGAGAGATTGGAGTCTGTTCAGAAAAGATAGCACAGGAGGAGCAGGCCAGGGAGGTCGGTGAGACCCTCGCGAGTGTGGGCCGGTCCTAGGCAGGAAACACATGAACGATGAGTATCCTGATCCAGTGATAGGTCGGCGAATTTTGAGATGTCAAAACTAAAGAATGCCGACTGCAAAAATTCTCAGGCTCAAGCTAAATATAGAAGTAATCAGTAGAACTCAGCAAGTGTTTGCTGAATAAAAAGGGAGGGTGTTCTCTGGGCACATGGGTCCTATATAGGGGCAGGTGTGCCCTGTTTGGCTGTCGCATCTTGCATGATGAGTTTTCAGTATGGCCGCTGACACGGCTGGGGTAAACCACTAGGAGCTAAAGCCCCCTCCACGACATATAACTGGCATTTTAACAGGGGTGTGATTTATCCTTTTTATTGCCACTGTATTTATCTATCTGTCTATCTAGATAGATAGATATGGTGCATATAAAAAGTCTACTGACCCCTGTTAAAAAAAATATACATATAGTTGTTCAGTATCAACTTACAGTGACAGATTTGGCGTGTAAGTGTTATAAACTATAATATCAAACAGAATTGCATTTCAAAAACATATTTGGAATTCAGCAAAATGAGAAAATTAAATAAAAATCTAGTAAACAGGGTATACTTGGAGGGAAACTGGCCTATGTTAAATAACACGAATTTTCTCAGTAAGCATGAGAGCTGAGTGGACCAATTATGTATTTGTAATTTGCGCATCTTATTCTTATTCTTTACACACCAAACCACAGAACAACACTCAAAAGGGAAATACGCAGAACCTAATATGGTTCTTTAGGTGAGTTAGAACACTTAAAGGATTCTACAAGTAGCCCAGAAAAGGTGATGGGTACTACTAAAGAGACAGCCAATCTAAAACCCTTTTTCTTTCAAACTTGGCCTTCAAAATTCCCGGAGCTATGAATATTGGTTTAGTCAGCTTACTCTACCAACCAGTCATCTGTAAAATCAACTTCCGACACATTGTGCATACAAGCAGCAAACACAAGCTAAGTGTACAGGGCAACTGAGCTGTCTTCATGGTGCACTGACTCAGGTCAAAACAAGGCAGATTAATTACAAGCCTGCGTTCACGTGTACACTACTATAAGAAATCAAGCAATCATGCTTTTTGAACCCCCACTTTGAGTCCTTGTCTCACCTTTCTAAAATATTGTGTGTTCTTATTGATGCCTCCTCTACCACTTGTTCTTTTAAACATAAGCATAAAGCGCATGTGTCAAACCAGTTCCACAGGCCTAGAGACTGAAGGTTTTTGTACCAAGAGAATTAATTGTACCAAGAGAATTTTGTCTCTGTACTTCTTTAAAAGTGTCTATTGATGGAATTACCATCACAGTTTTCACTCCTGAAGTGTACTTACTTATTAATGAAATCACTAATAATTAGTTAGAATCTCCCCATCCCTGGTTGCATAGGTCTAAATTAGGCACAAACTGATAGGAAAAAATAACAAGAAACCAGACAAGCCTAGTTCAGCCGGCCTGCAATAGAATGTGCAGCCCTCAATCCCAGATCACCCACATGGAAGTCTGTCTCGTTAACCACTACTCTAAAGAACCGTACATCTGTCAGCTGGGGCTATATAGACACCCGGCATCAGTACATCTCAAACAGTAAATTCTCTCTTGCCACTGGCCGTTTCAATAGTTAATTGGCCCTTCGTGAATGACATTGATACAGTTTAACTGACTTAACGTTTCTTACTAAATTTACCTCCACCACAAATAGCATCTATGAACTGTATGGCGTTTGCCACTGGACGTTTTATCAGTGTATTTGCCAGTAATAGGCTTTACCAGTATCTACTAACTTACTGGAATAATCAAAAGAAAGTAGAAATTGCTAGCGATTCTGCCAAAGCTATTTCATTTCATGGCATAAGAACGTATTTTTTCTTTCATGGCATAACAACATACATTTTGTTTTTCATTCATGTATGTCATTGATGCAATACAATAACAATATCAATAAACGTGATGATAATTATCTATTTCATCAAGTGAAAAGACAAGGGAATCGTGGAATCAACCGGAAATATTCATAATACTGTATAACAGTAAACTAAATTTAATTTATATATGTTGTTGCTCTCAATAGATTTGAACGTAGGTCTTTCCCGTGAGATGCACTGTTTTTAACCACTACCCCATGGCACTACACTTTCCAGCAGTCGCTAGACACCATTAAGCATTTTGTTAACACTAGAACTGCCACAGGGTAAATTTTACCGTAGCCGTTTTTCAATTGTACATAACTAAGATTTAATAAAATATTAATGTCCTCCAGCCTAGGACTTTTTCTAAAATGGTGTTATGTTGCACTCCCTATTATTAAATATATTCCAAATAAATCCAGGGGGTGGATTTTACCCATATATATTTTTTTTTGTTAGGAATTACCTCAGATCACACATTTACTGTTAGACCATATATATACAGTGGGAAGAACAAGTATTTGATATACTGTTGATTTTTCATGTAGAGGTCTGTCATTTTTACAATAGGTACACGTCAACTGTGAGAGACGGAATCTAAAACCAAAATCCAGAAAATCACATTGTATGGTTTTTAAATCATTTATTTGCATTTTATGCCGAAATGGCATTAGAGTTACTAATGGAAATGAGTGATGGTGTGTCTGATGTTGGAGAGATATCAGGACTGAGTGATGTGTCCTGGGATGACTCTTCATCTGATGGTTCATCTGACAATGATCAACCACCTCAGAAACAAGTGAGAAGGGCCGACCCTCCATTTCAAGACAGTGTCAACGACAGCACTTCTAGAAGGTAACCATGAATAAGCTGTCATGGCTATTCTATATATATAGAGAGAGCTTTGCTTAAATAGTGTGACAATGAGCTTGTCGAGTTCAAGGCCTTTTTTGCACTTCTCTGTGTCAGGGGTGGATTCTGCGGGAAAAACACTGAGATGGAAAGTTTCAGGTCAGAGCAATGGGGCAACACGTTTTTCATCTCAACATTGTCAAGTAATCGATTTCGGGAGATCATGCGCTTCCTGCGGAAGGAGACTCGGCAACGCCGGCTGACAACTGACAAGTTTGCGCTCATGACTGAAGTGTGGGAGAGATTCATACCAAGGCCGGACATTACCGTGGATGAACAACTGTTCCTGACCAAAACAAGGTGCCAGTTCACGCAGTATATACCTAACAAGCCAGATAAATTTAGCATCAAGTTTTGGCTGGCAGCAGATGTTGACAGCAAGTACCTGTTAAATGGAACCCCATTCCTAGGCAAAGATGAAAGCAGACCACACACACAAACCTCTGGAGGGAATGTGGAGATTAAGTTAGAAAGGGGAGCTATATCACCACCGACAATTTCTTCACCTCCCTCCCACTCGCTGACAAGCTTCTGTCAAAAAACACCAGCCTGGTATGCACTATCAAGCAGAACAAGCGGGGGTTCCCACCCTCTGTGCAAGGGAGAGCAGAGTTGTTCAGCAAAATGCTGAAACACGAAAATGTCACGCTGATCGTTTACCAATGCAAGCCCATCAAAAATGTCACTATCTTGAGCACGCAGCACCAGCATGTCGCCTTCTCCATGGACACCAAGAGGAAGCCAGAGTCAGTGACCTGCTACAACAAAACAAAAGTAGGGGTTGACGTGCTCGACCAAATGGCTCTGCAATATTCCGTGAAAGGTTATTATTATTACTGTCACAAAGCTATTGGGTATTAAAACATTGCAACAGTCAATCGGTTTTTAAATTGTATCCTGTAATTGAGATGCTGCAATAAACATCTCTCGCTCTCTCACTCTCAAGGTGGCATGCGGAGATGGCTGGTTGCGGTGTTTTACAACATACTGGATTTTGCTGCCATCAATGCATGTGTGTTGTACTGGAGCTGCATGAATGACAACATCCACAGAAAGCACTTCATGCTTCAGCTGGCCCAGGAGCTGCGTGCAGAGTGGAATGCGTCAAAAGAGGCTCCACGCGTCTCCGTACCCCTCGCTGGTACAGAAGAGCATTGGAGAATAACTTCCATGGTGAAGACCCAATGTAAACAAAATAAAACCTTGGCCATGTGTCTGAAGTGCAGCAAGGTGGTCTGTGGAAAATGCAGTCAATTTACTGAATGTGTGTTCTAAGTGTGTTTGAGTAGTTTGTTCAGAATTCTCACAAACATTCACTGTGTAAAAAATGAATGAAAAAATGAATATATTATTATTTGTTTCGTCAGGTTAGCATATAATGTTTTTGGCTTTAACCCTATTTGGTCATTGCTTTGGCCGTAATTGCTGTCACCATCCTGCTGGGGCAGTCTCATGTTCATTTAACACTTCCCGGAATCACATAGTTTGTTCTTGATTTTTCACACAGCCTCATCGCTGTATGTTCCCATCTGCTTCCTCTGCCTTTGTCAAAGTCTATTGTTACTTGTAAATGGTGAGAGTATATTTGTGCATTTTCGCTTGTTTTTGTCAACACTTTTTATCTGTATATGAGTAGGCTTAGTGCGTTTGGTGTTTTGAATTAAATTAAACATCGAATAAGAAACCTCTGCGACTGGTTCCTCCTTTCCACCACCACTGTTACACTTAGCCTACTCTGTTGTCAGGAATATATAACTTATTTTATGACGTGAGACATTATTTTGTGAAGACAATGTGTTCATTCAATTACAGAGTACATTACTTGTTGTAGAATTGCGGCAGCCAATCAATAGTTAAAAAGATTTCATATTTGATCTCAATAAAAATGAAAAAAATACTAATGCAAGTATACTCTCTCTCTCTCTCTCTCTCTCAATCGCGCATGGGTAAATTTTATCTGACTAAACAAGATGGATTCTGAGGAAGCCGTGAATGGGTCCTGACGAAGTTGGAAAAAAGTCAAGATGGCCGAGAAAGGACAACAGTCAAAAGGCAGTGAAGGAGAAAAGCAAAATGGACAAAGATTTGTTCTGTTTGACCATCTGGCTGAGCAACAGTAGTCTCAAGATGCAGTCTCTTTTATGGGATCCTGGAATCATGGACAATGCTAAGAACTGACGTGAGCTTTCATAATCATTAATTGAGAGTTCTTAAACGTTTATTTCCTAAAATGTATCATACCTAACCATTAGATGAAGCTGGAATAGCCAAGCTTATTTAATTAAATATTACATGTAGTTTTAAAAGCAGTTTGATGGTATATAGCATGTTTTATTAGGCATTTGAATCATTCTGTTTTAACAGGAATTGAAGAAATTGCCTGTTTTGTTGTGCTTTGTCATGTTCAATTTGTGATTCGAGTCAAACGGACTTACTGCATTGATGATAATGTTTAAGGCCTCAAGCGGGGGTCTCACGATAATTTGGGTAGGCTTTAACAGGCCCATAACATGGTAACTATCTGTTGCGTGCTGAGGTGTTCGGTAGCACACATGGGTACATCTGAAACCTAGTGATGAATTGGAAATTGGTACAATGATTTTCGAATTTGGTAAAACAGTCTTATGGTTGTCTGTGTCCCATGAGGACTGAATTTGAATCCAATATATTTGCAGCCTAAAAATATAAGGTATTGATGTAACAATGTTTAAGGCCTACATTGAATGTCCTTTATATTAGTTATTGTACCTTGATTTTGGTGACATCATACATCTGTTTTTTCTGTCTACATCGCCATTCTTAAGATTTTTTTTATTTATTTCCACCTTAATGTTCAGTTGCTGTGGAGATTACAAACAGCTAAAATATTAGATGGGCTGGACACTAAATCTAAATCTTCAGTTAACGAACAATGTCGGTTACATTGAAAGGATAGTCTGAGGACCATGTTGTCATGGTTGTGATGTGGTGGAGATAACGGACCAGGCGCAGGCAATTGTGGCAGTCGGTGTTGTCTTTATTTTAACAAAACACAAAGAAACAGAAAACACTAAGCATTTGATAATAAAGGGTATAAAGTAAATGGAAACAGAGAACAAAACTCACCACACGCATCAGGACACACAATAACATAGAACAATGACTGACAAATGAGGGGAGCAGAGGAGAAACATTTAAACACATACTAATGACCTAATTGGGACCTGGTGTGAGTGACAATTGGAGACAAGACAAATGAAGGAGACCAGGATGAGTTCATGGCAATTGGAAAGATGGGAAAAGCGGGAGATGGCGGAGCAGTCCATCACCTCACCATCACACGTCAGATTTTTTATGTGTGGGAATAAAAATTTCATATACTTTAAACAAACATTTGTCTTTTAAAAGGCCCACCATATGTGTTTTAATCTTGAATTAGTGAAGTGTTGGAAACTCACTGTTCCACTACACACCTACACTGACTTGTTAGGACAGCTAGGCAATTTGCTGGGTCCACATCACACTGACTGCAATAACTGATATTGGAACTTTACATCACTGATCCAAGAAAAAGAAAACTGGAGAAAATAATTAATGGACATTTGATTGGAAACTAACTTCTTTCCTTACAATCTAAGATTTTCTTAAATTAACTGATATGATGATTTTGTATGTATGAAGGTTTGTTTCTCGCAAGACAGGTTGGAAATTCTTTACAATGTCAATCCCAATATTTGACTTGCTTAATGATCTACATTATGACAGATATCATGGTATGTTTGGATAATAAATTGTTCCCTATTAAAGGTAGATGTTTTCCCTATTTTAAAGGAAGAATCTTTCACAGGTACAACAGGATATGCATAAGTCTTTTGTATGATATTGTCACATGGATCATGAGACAGACAAGGGGGGGTTTGATTGTTCATTGGACTTGAGGGAATGTTTAATCATGATGTCATGTTTTCACCAGATTTTCTGCTGAACACCGGTAACACTGATAGTAGCCTGTTGACGTTAAAATGTTTCTTGACCTTAATAATCTGAGGTGGGGTAGGGATTGATGACTGTCCTACATTGAGTTATATGTCGGAGTGTGGTGTGTCAGTGTTCTTATTTACATTCATTTTCATTTGAGGAACAATAAGACCTGACTGGTCAGATACTCTTTTTGTTGTTTCGTCGTAGTCATTTGTAACAAGTGTATGGACCTTTTCATTTCATTAGGAATTGAATTGTACTTGTAATGTTTCAACAAACATGTAATGTTTTTCTTTAAATGTTTTATAGGGAGGAGTGTGGAATATGAGCTTTAGCAATTACAATATGAATGTATGTTTCATTAGAAGTGAATGTGCCTAGATAATGAGATCAACAGAAACAGATGTTTATATTATCTCTCTGTTGGTTACGCTCTGATAACCAGAGGAATGTTTACATTGACCATTTGGCATGGGGAATACTGTCTTGGAAACCTGATATTTGCTAGGTAAACACGCCTACATTGTATATACCAGCTTGTAACCAACATTACAGTGAGAAGAGATGAGAAAAGATTGAGCCTGTAACATCATGTGCTAATAGACTATCAAATGCTGCAATAAATAATTGAATTACTCTCTCCCTTGACAACAAATACTTATTACAACCACTATACGAAACGGCTGATTTCTAACATTAGGAATAATCATAAGAATTGAGCAATTGCAGGCTAGATACTGAAACATGGGGAGCAGAAAAGAACTGTTAGAATGATGTGCGTAAAAAGCTAAAGGAACTTTATAAAGATGGAAAAGGATATGAAAATATATCCAAAGCCTTTCAAACTCCAGTCAGTAGAGTTCAATCACTTATTAAAAAGTGTAACATTTCGAGGCTCTCTTGATAACAAGCCACGGTCTGATAGACCAAGAAGGATTTCAGCCAAAACTGGCAGAAGAATTGTTCTGGATACAAAGAAAAAACACAGGTTACTTCAGGAGAAAAACAGGCTGCTCTGGAAAAATACTACAGCATAATACTTGAACAAAAATGAGCTGCATGGTTGAGTTGCCAGAAAGAAGCCTTTACAGGGCCAATGCAACAAAAAAAGCCTGGTTACAATATGCCCAACAACACCTTGACAAGCCTCACAGCTTCTGGCACACATATTTGGAGTGACAAGACCAAAATGGAGCTTTATGGTCACAACCATATGCGCTATGTTTGGAGAGGGGTCAAGAAGGCTGTTGGATTCTGTCCATTTTTGATCCATGAACAACATTAATACAACCAGAAGTCAGGGGAGAGCCTTTATTCAGCATGTGGTTTACGATGTTAACCTTATATAGTTCTTTAAATTTCTCTACTTTTCTCTCAAATTATTACAAGAAAATAGGTTGTCAGTGTTCATAGCCCACCATTACACAGACTATTATTAGAAATTGTTTATCCTACAAAATACCCTTGTATGGCGTTTCCAACCTATGACCGAAGGGTTTATTCAGAGATTCCTATAACAGTCACATACACGGTTCCTAGCAGGTGGTATGGACAGAGGGTTTGGAACACAATAATAATAATAAAATCAATAATCAATCAATAATGGAGCATCACAATTCCTACCTAGTGTCCTTTGTACAGAAATAGTACTCTCATACATTGTTTCAAGCTTAATTCAATTACTTTTCATGCTCAATATCTCTCAGGGCCTAGAGTGTACAGAATACCATCCCCACTTTGAAGTATGGTGGGGGCTCACTCATCTTTTGGGGGTGTGTGAGCTCAAAAGGCATGGAGAATCTTGTGAAAATGAATGGCAAGATGAATGCAACATGTTATCAGAAAATACAGGCAGACAATTTGCATTCTCCTGAACGAAAGCTGTGTATTGGATGCTCTAGGACTTTACAGCACAACAATGAACCTAAACACAAGGCCTAGTTGACACTCCAGTGGTTACAACAGAAATAGGAGAAGGTTCTGCAGTGGCCATCACAGTCTCCTGACCTTAATATTATCCAGCCACTCTGGGGAGATCACAAATGTGCAGTTCATGCGAGACGACCAAAGATTTTGCATGACCTAGAGGCATTTTTCCAAGACGAATGGGCAGCTATACCACCTGTAAGATTTCGGGACCAACTAATACAAAAGACTGCACGCTGTCATTGATGCTAATGTGACAATATACAGTATTAAGAACTAAGGGTATGCAGACTTTAGAACAGGGGTCAGTACATCTTTGTTGCCATGTTTTGTTTTATGATTGTTGCCATTCTTTTATGACCTACAGTGGAATGTGAATCCCATAAGAAAATATATGTTTTGCCTGCTCACTCATATTTTCTTTACAAATGGAACATTACCAGTTCTCCAAAGGTATGCAAACTTTTGAGCACAACTTCATCTATCTATAATGCTCAATGCTTCTACCATACTGTTCATACTCCCCCATCCTACTCTTTCAAAATTGATAAAGTAAAAAAAATATGTATAATACTGTCATACTTGCCAAATCTACAATATTCAATATTACTACCAATTTTGTAACTAGTTTAAAGTACTCTTTAAACTGCTGCTATGTAGAGTCTTATGTCTATTGTTGCTTTATCCTTTATCCTTGCAATATTTTTGCTGTGTGTACATTTCTTTTCTTAATTCTCACTACATAGTGGTAGTGTGCTATGCCAGCATTTATAAGCATATTGCATTCATATGTATCTATACAATTTAAGTAACTTTACCAGTTGCTGCTAGTTCACACTTTTATGTATGTTACTGCCATACTCAACACAGGTGTTATTCCCTTAGAGGCCTCAGATTTGAGTGGAAATTGGGCCTGGCAAGGACTCTGGGGTCTCTTACGTGTAACACAGCCCTTAGAGAAAGCACATGAATTATTGTAAGTATTATTATCTAATATTATTATCTAATGAACAAAGCCTACTGGGAAAATGAACATGGACATATTTACCAATTTAAAAAAAACTTTTAAACAGATACTATGTGCAAAAGCGAATCTTCAGGTAGAATAACCATGAGAATTTGGAGGAGAGTCTGCAGGCCATCTTGTGTCAGTCCTGTCGTACCAACAAACACCATCAGTAAAAGTATTGTCTGTGCCAAGGTAAGAGATGCTCCACTGTACAAGGGGGAATTTAACTTTTAAAGAATAAAAGGTTGATTTCCCAGATCTTTTAAAGGAATTCCAGGAACAACAGGATAGATATAAAAGTTACAAAAGCAAATTCAATTATATTCTGGCATGCATTATTAAATAAACTCAACAGATTTTCACTAGGTTGCTGACTAAAATGATAATCAACATTACCTCCTTCTCATCTTCCAGTGTCCACTGAGGAAAGGACTCATTTGCATCAGGTCCATCAGCTTGAGCATTGTCAGGGACTTGGGCTTTCTGTCAGTATATAAGGATATTGTGTAAGATTGTAGGGTCAGCACTGCTAAATTCCTCCAGGGCAAATAAGTGCTAACTGTATATTGTACTCTGTGAGATGCTTGGGCAGAAACTATAATAAAAATAGGTGTTGGAGAGAATAGGTGTGCAGAGCCTGCTTCACAGCAATGTTGGCTATATCCTACCCCTAGTTTGGTCTCAGAGTAATATAACTCCTCTGTGCAATCCTCGTCGTTGTGAGCTACAGTGGGGAGAACAAGTATTTGATACACTGCTGATTTTGCAAGTTTTCCTACTTACAAAGCATGTAGAGGTCTGTAATATTTACCATTGCTACACTTCAGCTGTGAGAGACGGAATCAAAAATCCAGAAAGTCACATTGTATGGTTTTTAAATAATTAATTTGCATTTTATTGCATGACAGAAGTATTTGATCACATACCAACCAGTAAGAATTCGGGCTCTCACAAACCTGTTTGTTTTTCTTTAAGAAGCCCTCCGGTTCTCCACTCATTACCTGTATTAACTGCAACTGATTAAACTCGTTACCTGTATAAAAGACACCTGTCCGCACATGCATACAAACATACTCCAACCTCTCCACAATGGCCAAGACCGGAGAGCTGTGTAAGGACATCAGGGATACAACTGGAGACCTGCACAAGGCTTCAATGGGCTACAGGACAATAGTCAAGCAGCTTGGTAAGAAGGCAACAACTGTAGTCGCAATTATTAGAAAATGGAAGAAGTTCAAGATGACGGTCAATGTCCCTCGGTCTGGGGCTCCATGCAAGATCTCACCTGGTGGGGCATCAATGATCATGAGGAAGGTGAGGGATCAGCCCAGAACTACACTACAGGACCTGGTCAAAGACCTGAAGAGAGCTGGGACCGCAGGCTGAAAGAAAAACATTAGTAACACACTACGCCGTCATGGATTAAAACCTGCAGCGCGCGCAAGGTCCCTCTGCTCAAGCCAGCGCATGAGACAAAAATTTAGCTTTTTGGTCTAAACTCCACTCGCCTTGTTTGGAGGAAGAAGGATGAGTACAATCCCAAGAACAACAACCCAACGGAAAAGCATGGAGGAGGAAACATCATTCTTTGGGCATGATTTTCTGCAAAGGGGACAGGACGACTGCACCGTATTGAGGGGAGGATGGATGGGGCCATGTATCGTGAGATCTTGGCCAACAACCTCCTTCGCTCAGTAATAGCATTGAAGATGGGTCATGGCTGCGTCTTCCAGCATGACAACGACCCAAAACACACAGCCAGGGCAACTAAGGAGTGGCTTCATAAGAAGCATCTCAAGGTCCTGGAGTTGCCTAGCCAGTCTCCAGACCTGAACCCAATAGAAAATCTATGGAGGGAACTGAAAGTCCGTATTGCCCTGCGACAGCCCCAAAACCTGAAGGATCTGGAGAAGGTCTGTATGGAGGAGTGGGCCAAAATCCCTGCTGCAGTGTGTGCAAACCTGGTCAAGAACTGCAGGACACATATGATCTCTGTAATTGCAAAGGTTTCTGTACCAAATATTAGCTTCTGATTTTCTGATGTATCAAATACATGCAATAAATGGCAAATGAATTATTTAAAAATCCTACAATATGATTTTCTAGATTTATGTTTTAGATTCCGTCTCTCACAGTTGAAGTGTACCTACGATACAAATTATAGACCTCTACATGCTTTGTAAGAACCTGCAAAATCAGCAGTGTATCAAATACTTGTTTTCCCCACTGTACATGGACTTTCTACAACAACAGGGACATGCTATGAGATTTTGCTGAAGACACTTTATTCTAATTAAAGTATGTGGCAGACCCAACTTAACAACACAGTTTGCTTTATCTTATCTACAATCTGTAAAAGCCATGTAGACTTGATAACCACTGTATATCTTGTGAGAGACATTTGTTAATATATAAAAAATATTCAAGAGGAAAAAACAAACTACAAGTGCTACCAATTGTAATGTACATCCAAACTAGCATTTTAATTCTAGCTAGTAATCAAGAGGTAATAAATTGACCAACTTAGCTAGGTGATTACTAAATTAATGTAAACGGTTTAGAAATGTACACTACAGCTAACACTGTACGATCATTAAATGTAACCTAGACAATTCCGTTAGCTAGCTACGTGATTATTTGTCCATTCAAACATACCAAGACAGATTTGGTTAGCTACCACATAAATTACCTATGGCAGTAAAGTCCTTGGCTGTCGTATGTAGTATGAAAACATATTTCGGTGTCTAAGCTAACCAGCTTTGTCGAACCTGTAACTAGTCGTCCTAGGTACCGACACATTTTTGTTTCTTAAATATTGATGTATTAACATTTTTTAATTGGTGGGTCATCCATCATCAAGCAAACTATCTAGCTAGCTAACGTCAGCAACTGTTATTTCTGTAGACGTTTTTTATTTCGCTGCATTTTGTCCGGGGCACAAGCCACTGTTGGCGCTCATTCCTACAAGTGCTCACGCTCTTTTATGTCATTTCAATTTTTAAAACGCTTATCTCAAAGTCAGAGATTTGTTGTTGTCATTTTACAAAGAAAAATGTACGTGTTGATTAAATGGATGGAGGAAATAGTCAGTGTAGGGATGGAAATATATGTGAAGGACAAAAAACAACTAGAAGACCCTAATAGAGTTGGCCTAGTGGAGCACGGGTCTGTTGGACAGGCTGCTCCAAAAGGTGTCTGGAAAGCATTTCCAGCGCAGATTTTAGCTAAAGATGGTGAGTTGGCTAATTTAACTGATGTTAGCTACTGTAGCTAGCTATCGTAATTAAACGTAATTAAAGACATTGCCTGTCAGCTAGCTAAAGTAACAATAGTACACTAGCCCTGTAAGTCAAATGAATGCTCATTTGATAACTCTTTCCAAGGACTTAAATTGATATTAGTGACTAGTGGGGATCGTTCTCAAACGGACGGATGCCCAAGCTGACTGGTGCGAATTTAAAGTCGAGCCGGTTCATTACCGTGCTGAGAACGCATCAGCTCTGCATTTATAGTAATTAGTCCTTGGAAAGAGACAGAGACATTTGTTTCTATGCATTTTGTACAAAAAGCTATTTTGCTAACAATAAGTGGAACAGAAATTAACATGGCTACAATATGGATACAGTTAAATTTACATTTCAACTTACCGTACAGCAAGCCTATCAAAAATGAGGAAGGCAGAGCAGGACTGGATAGCCCAAAACAACTCTGGAGGCCGACTTAGGAGAGATTGTTCTGATAATTTCGAGGCCGAATATTGTTCTCTTAAGTTTAAGCTTCGTCTGTTTCGTGAAACATCTGAGCATCTTTAAGGTCAGGTGATTGACTTGGCCAGTCTAAAACCTTCCACTTTTTCCCCTGATGAAGTCCTTTTTGTTGGCAGTGTGCTTGGGGTCATTGTCCTGCTGCATAATAAACTTCCTCCCGATTAGTTTCAATGCCTTTCTCCATAAATTGGCAGACAAAATGTTTCTGTACGCTTCTGAATTAATTCTGTTGCTACCATCATCAGTTACATCATCAATAAATATTAAAGAGCCTGTCCCACAAGCAGCCATGCATGCCCAAGCCATGACATGTTTATCTCCACCATGCTTCACAGATGAGCTTGTATACTTCGGATCACAAGCAGTTCCTTTCTTTCTCCACACTTTGGCCTTTCCATCATTTTGGTAGAGATTATAAGACTGTGTTCCAGAACTTTTGCAGCACATCTCTGTACTTCTTTGCGAATTTCAATCTGGCCTTCCGATTCTTACTGTCGATGAGTGGATTGCATCTTGTGGTGTGGCCTCTATATTTCTGCTCTCTGAGTCTTCTTCGAACAGTGGATTGTGATACCTTCACCCCTGTACTGTGGAGGTCGTTGGTGATGTCACTTACTGATGTTTTGGGGTTTTTCTCATGATATTTCTGTCACCAACTACTGTTGTTTTCTTTGGCTGACCTGTTCGACATTACACCAGTAGTTTCTTTCTTTTTCAGGACATTCCAAATTGTTGTGCTTGCTATGCCCAATGTTTGTCCAATGGCTCTAGTAAATGTTCCTTCTTTTCTCAGCTTGACAATGGCTTGCTTTTCTCCCATAGACAGCTCTCTGGTCTTCATGTTGGTTTATCCTCTTTAACAAGCAATGCAGTCTTTAAAGATTTAAACCAAGGATGGAAACTTAAACAAGTCATGCAGAGCTATTTAATGTTGTGACGGATTGGTCCGCCATCTCCCGCATTCTCCGGTTTACCAACAGCCATGAACTCATCCCGGTCCCATTGGTCTTGTCTTGTCATTCATTGTTCACACCAGGTCCCAATCATCCAATTAGTATGTGTTTAAATGTTCCTCCTCTGCTCCCCTCAGTTGTGAGTCTTTTTTTTTTTTTTGTGTCACCCGCTGTGTGTGGTGAGTGTTTTTCATATATTGAGTTTCATTTAGCAGTTTGCCTCTAAAATACTGTTTTGTGTTTCATTAAAGATTATATCAAACTGCAAACCTATGCCTGCGCCTGGTCCGTCCTCAACCATTACAAGGAATTATGACAAATGTTTGAACAATAAACCTAAAAGGCAACACCTGGGCAACAAGAAACATCTGTCAGTCACATGTTCCAATAGTTTTGCTCACTTGAAAAATTGGTGGGTTCAATGAAGGGTGGTATGTCCTGAGTTGTTTAACACATCTAGATGTGAATACCAGGAAATGAAAGCTGACATTCTGAACTCTTGTCTCATTCTCATCTTTTCATCTTACACCCAAATGTCGTCAGTGAACAACAAAAACAAAGGAATTTGTCTTACCGTTCCAATACATTTGTAGGTTACTGTATATAGGAATTCCGGAGATGATAAAAATAACAATCCAGGACACCCTTAAAGCAGCTCCTTAGCTTCCCATCTTGCACAATGCTTTATAAGCTCCACAGACCCCTCCCAGAGTGAAGGATACACCCAAGGAAATAAATGAGGTATGGAATATATAATATTGTATATTTTTGAGTTCCAATCATGGTGAAGTTGACGTTCTAGTACAGTCCTAAAGAAAAAATACCTGATCACTACTTATTGTTCCCCTGTGATAATGAAATTAGAGGGGCAAAAGCGTTTGTTTAACATTGTAATAAATTGTAACAGTTTGATCTACATTGTTTTTCTTACTGAATAGGTAGCATACAGTTTTAGTGTAATTTGGCTTCACAGTCTGCTTACAACCACCTTCATTTACACCGCTCAAAAAATGAAGGGAAGATGTTATCATCACAGTGTAACAGTCTATTAAACTTCAGGGATAACAATCTGTCCAGTAAGGAAGCATAAGCGATTGTGAATCAGTGTCACCTGTTTTGGTGCAAATGAAAGTGACAACAGGTGCACTGGAGAAACTACAGCAAGACAACACTTCCAACAAGGGAATGGTTTTGCAGGTGGTGGCCAAAGACAATTGCTCTCTCCTTATCCTTCCTGACTGATTCTTCTCTAGTTTTGCATTTTGCTAGTGTCCTGAAATCAATCATTTATTAGAGCCAGTAATTGGACCAGATAGTCTAAACAAATGCAGCGCTCTTGTCTTCACACATTGAATATACAAACAACACTTTCAAAATGTTCATCATTAGTGATGCATTCATCAGTGTCAATACTTACAGTACAGTAGTTTCCACTGGGTTTGGCCATAGCTTCAGTGTAATGATGTTTAGCATCCATTCTTCAAACAACTAGGCAGCTAAACACCTTTTTATGACATTTTAATTTCATGTACGTGTTTGTGCGCATATTGTGGGACCTTTTCACACTGGAAAGCTTCAATGTAACAAAAAGAGTTTTGTTTGCAAACTGGAATTAATTTACACACAAAAAGTCTAAAAAAAAAGTGTAGATGTAAAAGACATTCTTACGTGTGGATGAGGTAACTCGGTGGGTGATCCTCTTGGTACCCTAGGCCCTTTAGCTTCTTATAGTAGACTGTTTGTTAAGAATATTGGTTTTATCTTTGATAGCTCCTTCAAACTTGATAAGCAAATTAGTCGTGTAGTGAAATCTAGCTTCTTTCAGCTAAGACTTTTGGCGAAGGTTAACGTTTATCTTCCTCCGAGGGATTTTGAGAAAGTTATCCATGTATTTATTATGTCTCAGATGGATTACTGCAATTCCTTGTACCTGTGGATTGATCAGAATACCTTAAATCGTCTCCAGTTAGTTCAAAATGCCGCCACTTGACTTTTAACCGGAATAAGCAAACGGGAGAACATAACACCAATTTTGGTCTCCATCCATTGGCTTCATGTGCATTTCTGGATTGATTTTAATATTTGAATGCTTGTCTTTAAGGTTTTAAATGGATTGGCCCCTCTATATCTCTCTGAACTTTTACATCTTCATTCTCCAGCCTGAGACCTGATGTCAGCTAACCAGTTACTTCTAGTTGTCCCAAAAGCCAGGCTAAAAACAAGACGGGATCGAGCTTTCGCAGTGGGTGGTCCCATCCTCTGGAATAGCCTACCGCTGCATATTCGAAATGCCCAGACTATACACACTTTTAAGTCATTGCTAAAGACACACAGTTTTACTCTAGCTTTTAATCCTAACTGAGTTGCCATTACTTGCCTGTGCTGCTATTTTGTCTGTCTCATGTGTATCTTTGTAATTTTTTACCTGTACATTTCATATGTTTTGTATTCTTTGATATTTTGACCTGTACAGCTATTTGGTCAACAACAGTTGTTTTAAAAATGCTTTTTTAAATAAAGTTAACATTGACATTTACAACCAGGCTGCACCAAATAAAGAATATGGTGAGACTAAGTTATATATTTATTTACCAGGCTTTCAAAAACTCAAACTAGGCCGACCAGATTTAAAATCTCCTTCCAGACTTCATTATCATGAAATGGTTGAAAAGAGAAGGGTGAAGAGTTCTAGGGGAAGCAGGAGCAGCAGAGCCGGCAGCAGGAAAGGGCATAGTACATATAAAAGCACGGCCAGCCATAGTTACTGAATCTATCAATCATTCAGGCTTCATCAGAAGTAACAGTGTTTTGGACTTTCAGTGCTGTAGGCAGCTGAGAAAAGGCATTTTATTTCCCATTGATTTTACAGTGTCCTCGAGCTGGGTTAGAGCCACCACCCGCATTTCTTTGGTTTTTAAAAACCAGCTTTAAAACTTGATGAATTTCAGAGGGCTCCTATTCATAATATTTAGGTTGTGTCTGGTGGGTTTCAGTATAATACCTGAGAGGTTAAGGATATCCAGCTGTAGTTGGACAAGAGAAGGGGAATTAAAGGGGAATAACGACAAATATTTTCAATTAGCCACAGTGGAAAGACAAAATTAGGGAACCCAATCGATTCTTAAACATACTATATACCAGTGGGGCACAGTCAGGGCCCTCTACACCCTCAGAGAGGTTTTGTTTTCATTTATTTAATAATTTATTGTCTTAATGTTAATGATATTCCTATTAAATTTATTCAGTGTGTGTTGGAAAAAGAAGGGTTACTATCCAAGAGAAAAAAATATTCAGAATTTTACTTTGGTAGAATTTTGATTGAAACTATCTACAGCGTACACAATTTGTCTGATGGGAAAAATTGTGTTTTTAATGGACAAAATGTGCTTTTCTTAAAAAAAGGACATTTATAAAGGAAACCCCATATAAGTAGTGTATGTATAAACTATATAATATACTGTATGTCATTGCAAAGCATATTTTGTCCCCATGTCATGTGTATCACTAACATCAACATTAAACCAAGTGAAATACTTAATATGTTACTTAGAAAGTAAAGGTGATTCGAACAGAAACTGACCCTGGGTTTGTTGTTGACTCATTCTTGTGACAGTGCCAGCAACATCAGTTTGCTAAAAGATGCCATGGGTTATTTTGAGAAGTCTGTCAGTAGAGGTTAAGGACCACTATTAATCAGAAGATGTGGAGCAATGCAGTCTGTTTTCTTTGTAGTTAGGGGAGCAAATTGCCTCATAATGTATTAGCTGTGGCTTTTCTCCACTAGTATTTTGACACTGGAAAACAATTGCAATACAGTAACAGATTCCTTAGACCATGGTTCACAGTCTGGGACAAAACACCGGCACAATGCTTTGTTTGGTTGCTATAATATCTCAAAGATTGTAAGTGATCTAACACTTTAATTACCTAACCGAAATGTAAATAACTTTCCCAATTTAGGCAAACAGCATTACAGTTCCTATTTTAGGCAAGCCTTACTAACACATACATTTACATGAACATAGTCTAGTGTGCGATTTGTTAGTTCCTGCTCTTATTATATTACAAGTCTAGCACTATGTGTACCTACTCCAGAATGCTTTTCAAATGTTTATTTTTGCAGACCGTTCTTTCATTTTTGGCCCATATGAAAAGAGCTTTTGCTAATGTCTGCCTTCGGAAAGTATTCAGACATCTCTACATTTTCCAATGGCAAAGAGTTAATTTTGAATGGATAAAACATTTTGCCATCGATCTACACACAACACTACATAATGACCAAGTGAAAACAGGTTTAAACATTTTTATTTATTTGAAATAAAAATCTTATTTTTTCATGTACATTTGTATTCGGGCCCTTTTTGTTCAGTACTCTGTTGAAGCCCGTTGACAAGGATTTAAGCTTTCTGTTTTCTGGGGTATGCATCTACTATGTTCTTAGCAGATCCTTTCAATCTGTGTCAGTTATTTGGGATCTTCAGGTCTCCATACAAATGTTTGATTGTGTTCAAGGACAGGCTTTGTCTGGATAAGTCCTGCACATTGTCAGACTCCTGAACACCACAGTGATGTCTTGGCTGGGTGCTTCTTGTGCTGAAGGATGACTCTTCGCAGGTTTTTCTTCAAGGACTTTTCTGTATTTTGCTTGGTTCATCCTTCCTTCAATCCTGATCAGTCTCCCAGTCCCTGCCACTGAGAAGCATCCTATAAGCATTATGCTCCGATGACCATGCTTCACTCTAGAGATGGCATTAGCCAGGTGATGAGTTGTACTATGTTTTTACCAGACATTACGGTGTAATAGTTACATTTTGGTCTCAGCAGACCCGAGAATCTTTTCCCACATGTTGTCAGAGTCCTTCAGGATGGCATGTAATATGTTTTTAACTCAGGAGTGGCTTCAGTCTAGCCACTCAACCAGAAAGGCCAGATTGATGGTAAGCTGCAGGTTGTATTTCTGGCAGGTTCTCCAATCTCTTCAGAGAAAGTCTGAAGCTCTGTTTAGAGTAGCCATTGGGGTCTTGGTCATATCACTAGGCTTTATGTTTTTGTCTCATACTTATACTATCACTTCAGTTATACTAAGAGGTCTATGTTTCTCAAGAACCAATGCTGATTCCAAACTGGAATTGTTCCCACTTTTTACTTCCTGCAATCAATTAAATTCATTATAATTTATTAAAATATATAACATGCATGAATACAGAGTATTCATACTTTGTGCAATGAAAGGTTTATTGGGGAAACTGCTGCAGGAACAAACAGACTGTCAGGAAAACAGGCAGGCAGGGTAAACCACAGACTGATGGATGGGAAGGACAAGCGACACAATGACTGACAGGGCTTACAGAAAACGGCGAACAAAATATGCAGCTAACAAGGACTTAACAACAAACAGGTGAAATCAATCAGAACCAAAAGGGAGATGCTACATTAAGGAACACAAGCAGAAAACCAAACAGAACAAAAAAGATTCTTAAACCACCTTTATTGCATTTTTAGACCCTTCTAGACACTGACTAGAATCTACTGGAGTCTTAAGTTGTTCTAACAGAGCACAAAGTCATTTTAGCATGGGCCAGGGATGTTTTCTTCCTATTTGATTTTGTTGTAATGTGTGCTTGTAAATGCCTTTGTATGATTATTCCTGTGCCATGTGCATGAGTTAATTGGCAATGTACAGTGGGGAGAACAAGTATTTGACACACTGCTGATTTTGCAGCTTTTCCTACTTACAAAGCATGTAGAAGTCTGCGGCGGCGGCCAGTCCTAGGCGGCGGGCGGCGGCACAGACGGCCAGTCCTCGGCGGTGGGCGGAGTCGTAGGCGGCCAGTCCTCGGCGGATTCTGGTGGCGGCAAAAACAGGGCAGCAGGAGTGGCTGGCGGCGACGACCGCTGGGCAGCACGGGGGGCTGGCTGCGGCTCCTGGGCAGCACAAGGGTCCTCCACTCGCCCCCTTAGCCCCCCCCCCCAAAAAATCTTGTAGTTGGCTTACCGCCGGTTTCCGCCTTCGCCTCCTTTGCCTTGCTCTAACATGGTCCTTTGGGTTAGTCATTCTGTCAAACACTTGATGTTGTGGGGTTAAACGGACCAGGCGCAGGCAAGTACAGCAGTCAGTGGCATCTTTATTTTAAAACACAAAACCACAGAACAGAAACACACCGAGCACTTGAAAGTAATACTGAAGCAAAGTAAACAAAACGAGACTACAATACATCAGTAACAAACCGTGACATGGAAACAATGACTAACAACTGAGGGGAGCAGAGAAGAAACATTTAAACACATACTAATGGCTTGATTGGGACCTGGTGTGAACAATGATTGAGGACAAGACAAATGAAGGGGACCGGGATGAGTTTGTGACTGTTGGAGACCTAGGAAAAGCGGGAGATGACTGAGCTGTCCATCAGCTCACAGTCACAAGGCCACTCAATACGGTGCAGTCGTCCTGTCCCCTTTGCAGAAAAGCATCCCCAAAGAATGATGTTTCCACCTCCATGATTCACCGTTGGGATGGTGTTCTTGTGGTTGTTCTCATCCTTCTTCTTCCTCCAAACACGGTGAGTGGAGTTTAGACCTAATAGCTCTATCTTTGTCTCATCAGACCACATGACCTTCTCCCATTCCTCCTCTGGATCATCCAGATGGTCATTGGCAAACTTCTGACGGGACTGGACATGCACTGGCTTGAGCAGGGGGAACTTGCGTGCGCTGCAGGATTTTAATCCATAACGGCGTAATGTGTTACTAATGGTTTTCTTTGAGACTGTGGTCCCAGCTTTCTTCAGGTCATTGACCAGGTCCTGCCGTGTAGTTCTGGGCTGATCCCTCACCTTCATCATGCTCATTGATGCCCCACCAGGTGAGATCTTGCATGAAGCCCCAGACGGAGGGAGATTGACCGTCACCTTGAACTTCTTCCATTTTCAAATTATTTTGTCAACAGTTGTTGCCTTCTCACCAAGCTGCTTGCCTTTTGTCATGTAGCCCATCCCAGCCTTGTGGAGAGGATGGAGTCTGTTTGATTGAGTGTGTGGACAGGTGTATTTTATACAGGTAACAATGAGTGGATAACAGGAGGGCTTCTTAAAGAATAACAAACAGGTCTGTGAGAGCCGGAATTATTTCTGGTTGGTAGGTGATCAAATACTTCTGTCATGCAATAAAATGCAAAGTCATTGTTTAAAAATCTTACAATGTGATTTTCTGGATTTTTGTTTTAGATTCCATCTCTCACAGTTGAAGTGTACCTATGGTAAAAATTACAGACCTCTACATGCTATGTAAGTAGGGAAACCTGCAAAATCAGCAGTGTATCAAATACTTGTTTTCCCCACTGTAGTGAGCTGTGAGTGTTGTTACAGTGAGGGAAACAAGTATTTGATCCCTTGCTGATTTTGTATGTGATAGCCAACCAAGGCTTTGCCACCAAGTACTAAGTCATGTTTTGCAGAGGGATCGAATAATAATTTTTTGTTGTTATCCTGTCTCTCACTGTTCAAATAAACTTAACATTACATTTATAGGCTGATGATTTCTTTGTCAGTGGGCAAACATACAAAATCAGCAGGGGATCAAATAATTTTTTCCCTCACTGTATGTGTATCAAATTAAGGAAAATTTTGGTTTTGGTAGGTTATTATGCGATTAGTTAAAGTTGTTCCATTTTTCATCCATATAAAAGGTATCATTCATGTTAGTGTAATAAGTGTTACATTTTACTGAAAAACTTGAAAAAAAAACTTAAAACCTGAAAACGTTATTACTTTAACCTTCAACATAGTATTACGTTAAAAATGATTTTCTCACATGAACTTCATTTTCATTATTACGGTGTCGTGATAAATTTCCAAATGTAGGCATTTAATATATCAGACATTTTATTAAATAATACAACTGATTTCTATTACAAACAGATATTATATTAATTTTTATTAATAATTCACACAATATAGGAATTAAATTGAAAGCACATTTGGTAGTGATTGATAAGGCTATAGAAGCCTAACTTACTATCTTAAAATATTGTAGTTTTACTTAAAAAGAATAGAAAAACAATGTTTCTTGAAAAGTCCTCTGACTGGCCATTGTACCCTGTCTTAAATTCAATCACATAATGCCATTGTACCCTGTCTTAAATTCAATCACATAATGCCATGTCATCTGTTTTCCCAAGTATTGCCGTCACTAAATACCCCTGGAACAACATAACCTTTACACTTTTCACAAGCAAAACAAAAATGTCACTTGCATCGCCTATTAAACCCAGCTCACTCTGATCTACAATGCATTCTGAATAAAACGCAGTTATGAGAAATAATAGGTTTGTCAAACAAAACATTTGATTGAGTTAATACACAGGATTTGCTGCAAATAATCGTGATCCCTGGAAATTACATTATCAAATATATGTACAATTTGAATTTCATTAAAACGTATTTGAACTTCAATAAGACTTATTATACTTACTTAACCATTTAATATTATCCATATCCATGAGAACAGTAAGACTACCATAGCTAAACCTCAGATCTCTAGTTGATGGCTACATTATTAGTAGTAATATTGAACTCGGCCACATTATTTTACTAGAATGATAAAGAAACATTTCTACAAAACATTTGCCCATCAACATTTCAACCATAATTTAAAAAAGTTGATCCAGAAAGATACATTACTGTCTCTCTCTCTAAGTCTAAAATCTTAGGCCTATTGCAGAAAAACATATAATCTGCTCATAAAATACAGTACACTTGTCTAGCAGTTACAGGTACATGTTTAACATTCTTAAGTTGTCACAAATATATCATTTTTATTTAGTACAAAAGTGCTAAAGCATTTCAGATTTTGAGTGAGTTACTGTATTTAGAATACGCTTTAGCTGTTACACTTTTTTATTTTTTTAAGAATACAACCTTTATATAATATCTTGTTTTTGCAATTAGCCAATTCGCTATTGGTAGACAAAATACCAGCGTATATTCAGTAACAGTAATTGGAAGGGGTGAGGGGGTATCTTATTTATCTAATTTCACATATAAAGCTAAATACAGTAATATAGTGAAATATATTATAAAATTAGTAATACATGGTAGTAATTTACTTAGGGTTAACCACACATCTACCACAGCCATCTTAGCCAATTACTATAAAGCTCCTACATTTGATTAAACATAAATTTATATTATACATATGGACACAATAAATAGCATTACAGGATACTTTGACCCAAAGAGATCGAAACTCTTTCAATGCAGCTTGCACTCAAAACATCCGGTAATGATGTACGTCACAATAATGTATATGTAACGTTCATAATCTTTTCCTATATCTGCATCTGAACCATCTCTCTGCATGGTGCTGCTTCTTGCTTGAGTGATGAGAGTTTTTTATAGCTTAACATCGTTTTCCAAACCCCTCTTCAAGCCACAGCAGATGTTTCACATTTACGTTTTACCCTAAACTGGCACATCTAATCATTTAGTCCAAGGCTTGATGATTAGTTTAGTATTTAAATCAGGTGGGACAATTTAGGGTGAAAAAAACAGAAATGTGAAACATCTGGGGGAAGAGAGGGCAGCTACATTTAGCTTACAATATTTAGCAACATCTCATTTGTTATCCTCAATGATGTCTTGATATGAAATGAAGACTTTACAGAGAGACATAATGTTGACTGATAAATTAATTTCTATTAATGACTTTCCTATACTGTGCAAAAAAACAGTATTGACTGACAATTCTCTTCAATAAACAACAAGTAGCTTACAATGCCACTGTCCCTGTGTATTTCTGTTAGAGCCAGCTCTGCAATGCTGTAGGATAATGAATGCTGAAGGTATTGCCACTTGCCAGCCTATTAAATACTGTACCACCACTGAGAGAAAAAAGAAAATGAACACATGAAAAAACATTAACGAAGACAGATAAAGAAAGACTTCAGCAGCTAAGAGTGCTACAACAGAAACTTAGCTTAGCTCGAATTTACACATAATATATTGATATTACTACATGCCACCTATTTAGAAATCATCCACTTTTGCGTAATTATTGCACAAACTACACAGCATTAACCTAAAGCTAACAAAAAACCTGCCGATAAAGAACACAAAGAAAAAAAAATGAAAATGCAGTACAAAATACATATATCTACAGTACATGTCTAAGGTTATTCTAAATAAAAGGAGGTAGTAAGACATTGACATTAAACATTCTGCTTCATCAAATCTATCATGTTTTGCAATTAAATAACACAGTGCAGGACAACATGTTGCAATCCGGGGGTCTCTGGTAACAAAACAAAATTCTGGTTATTTTGTACATACAGTAAACAGCACTACAAGACAATAGCAGACTGATTTTAAAGTTGAATAAATAAAAATAAAAATCAACCTTAAGCTGTCATTGTGCTAGATCAGGCCTCTGTTAGGGACAAAACTGGTGGTTTGGCTCCAGTATGAACTGGCACAGTGTGACAGTGGGATGCCGGCTTTCTGGTTCCTGCCTGTCATGTTTGGCGGGATTCCGGTAGAATGAGCAAAACATTCTATATGGGTAGCAAAATAAGGAAAAGGCAACGGCTCAGGCAGCGTAGCAGCAGCACACCAGCACTTTTAGCCCCCAACCAGAATCCACTCTTTTTCAGTCAAGTCTCTTTCCAGTCATATCCCTCTTTCTCCATATTTTCTTTCTCACACCACTGTGCTAACAGAGGGGTCTGACAAGTTGAGTTGGCCTGTGATGTCCGTGGGATAAGGCTGCGGAGAGTATGGGAGAAAGACATAAAGACAGCATGATTTCAGCTATATTCAAACCCCATACATTCACAGCGCATAGGCCACAAATGTTATGTAACAAGTAATTATGTCATACTTTTGACCCTCCTCTCCCTACAAGGCAGTGTTTGCCTGTGATTCGGAATGGTTGTTTGGACAGATCGCGCAGAGCACAGCAAGCACTCTGAACTGTGCATGCAGATCAATAAACAAAGCAAGGTCACAGATGTAAGACTAAGCTGCTTGCCTTGTTGCCAAGTAACTGACCAATTTTTATTCCTGCCATATGCCATGGTATTTTATATTTTGACAGAGACGTGTGCTAGACACATCATACTTTTCCTGGAAGTGCCCACAGTGAGTTTTGTTTTTAAATTAATGCAAAATGTAATATCCTGATATTTTCTTCCACAAAACACAATTTACCATCAGTATTGAGGAATTATCTCTATGTGTTACTAAGGGTTTTAAAAATGGCTTATACTCTTGGTTAAAGGTTACCATGGAAAGTGACATGATGCTATGTGGACACAGATATTTTTGTCCTGCTGAGAAATCTTTCATTTCAGCATGGATTGACCAATAACCTTCGTATTAAGGAGACTCAACTAGATTTGAATAAATAGTATTGAGCTGTTTACCTTTCAAAACAACCAGCTCCTGGACAAATGTTTTTGTCAAATGCCCTTGATATATGGAATTAATTATCAATTGTACACTATGAGGGTAAACAATATATGTTGCTTCATATGGGTTCTGTTGAGACCAAGAAATCCATAAAGGAAATGCAAAAAGTTTTTACCACGTTCCACAAAGGTGACTTTGTACCATGTGGCCAATGGTGTGGAACGTTCAGATAGAAATGTACTATGCAGAACAAATATCCCTCTTTGACATATAGGAAAAGGAATTAAGTATGTTCTCTCCATGGCTTTGTATCTGCAACATTCAACAACGTTTGGCTACTGAACATGGCCCAGTTTTACCTCACTGTTTCCAATGCTGGTACAGTGTAACACTGTATTTACACATTCCGAATCATAGCTCACAGCACCTCCTGCTGACAAACAGGTGAACAGCATGAGAACAGTCTACTCCACAACAACCAAGGAGGAGGAAAGAAGCAGTGTGGCATGTGAAGTGGACACTGACACTAAAAATCCATTTATAAATAAACACTGATATAAAATAATAGGATGGTTAAGGACAAAAATAAATGGGTACATTTCTAATAATATATATCATTATTAAACTCTTCTCAGTGGTTTACCTTAGACTACTGCAGTACCCCTGCTTTAAAATAATCTAAATTCTGAAGTAAAATTGGGTTCATTATTTACAGGGAAGCCAGTAACCTGGGAACATTCAGAGAAAATAATGTAGGGTTATAATGCAACTTAAGGATTACTATATTGCCAAAAAACATTTTCTTGACAACACATTTTTTTATTTTGAAGTTTTTATACAAAACATCCCCGGAATTTGCTCCATTCACTAACTAAAATGTTGCGCACAACATTGGCAACAACCTTAAGTGCTTGTAGGTAATAACACAATGTTCCAGTCATGTTTAAATTGCCATAATATAATGAGATCAATATCAGATCTATTTTTTACAAACATTGTATAAACGCATGCACAACTTGATTGTTTCCCTATCATTAGAACAATTTTTGCAACCTAACAAATGTTTTTGGAACTTTGACAGAACCAGTTCTGGTTTGCTGGGACAACTCTGGAAAATGGTCTGTGAAAGAATCTGTAACCAAAAACCCAAACAATTCAAAACACTAGTTTGATCTTTGGGCGAAAGGATCTTCAGGACACCACCTGAAGGCAAAAAGGGGAATAAAATAACACAACATTTTATGTGGATAATTCCAGTGCTCAACATATTAGCTGCGCTAAAAACATATATGTCCTCAAAAAGGATCTGGCAACAGCTCATACATTATAGAACAAATCTATAAGAATTCTGCGGCAGCACCAATCAACACATTTTCAATGTATACACTACCAGGACTCCTGTCGAACTCCGAAATAATCTAGTGTAGAAACAATTGTCATTAATGACTACTAAGAGTTCAACATAAACAATGGAGAGAAAAGGTTCATCATCTGGAAAAAACTTAGTATACAATGACACATCTAATTTTGCTCCCAGCAAGCTGATTCAGACACTGCAAGTGAAAATTGTTTGGTAAAAAAGTGTTCCTCCCCCCCACACACACAGAAAAGTCAAATCTGTGGAAAGAAACAAGATTTTTGTGAGTCTGTTACCTTGGGCATTTAGTTTTTTTCTTGGCTATTCTTTTTTAATGACAGGGATGTGGCTTTACAACAACCACACGTGACTCACAAAGGAAGATGCAGCACAGACCAAGCAGTGAAACGACACAAAAACACACAGATACTCAACTAGAGGAGAGTACAAACCAAAATGATGTGCAGGTTAGCCACAGGACAACAACCAGCTTAACGCATAACGTGCTAGCTCTTGTTGCCCCCTTACACAGTAGTCATTCAAAACAGAAAGGAGCAGGGGAAAAGAGAAAGAAAACGAAAGCCCTTAACTTTAGAAAGCCTACACCTGCTCTTATCGGTTTTCCTTGTTTGATTTTGGACAGATGTCTGGATGGTTTACCGATGACTGACTGACTGACAGACGCGTGGCCATGACTGTAACTTCATGTGTGGGGGGGATGACTGACAAGAGTCTGGAATGAGACGTTTTGGCGAAAATAAATGGGATGACAGAGGAGAGAGAGGAAGGCGAGATGAAGGAAGAGAAGGAGAGAGAGAGAATTACAGGGGAGGGCAGTCATTTCTTCATCTCCTTACCGTGTCTTTGGAGGACCTACGTCTCTTGATGTTGGAGGCCAGGGAGGTACTGATGGACCTAAAAGAGGCTTTCTGTTTGGAGACGGGCTCTGCTCTATCACTTTTCCTATCCTAAAATAAATATATATGTAGAAACATTATTGGTGTTCTTTTAGTGGAGTGTGTTTTGTTTTTTTTGGTCTCATTGTCCAACCATCACCAACCCCCCGTCAGCCCCCACCCACTGACCCCCTCACTCACCCAAATCACTACATTGCAGTACACCACTTTCTACCTCTTTACTGTTTCCTTGTGTGAAATTCTCAAAGTTTCTGCTTTTGCCAAGAAACTCAATATCTATAAATAATCTGTACTGAACATTTTCCGATGTCTTAGGTCCGTTTTCAGACTATCCCCATGTCACGTGGACATTTAAAGAAT